>CM030874.1:15861182-16118682 GCA_018132145.1 Boehmeria nivea var. tenacissima
ACGCCATCGACTCTCGCCAGTTCAAGAACGCTCTCAAGCTCGTCACTGCTCTTCTCGCCAAGAACCCTAACTCGCCGTATGCTCTGGTTCGTTCTATTCCGTTCGATTTTTTTTTTCGTGCCTTTGTTTTTTTCGATACCTTGTTCGCGATAACTCTGAAATGGAAATGTTGTGTGTGTGTGTGTGTGTATATATTTTTTTTCTCCTGTTTGCCAATGGAGATGTTGGAGTGTGATTTTTGCCTGAGGGTTCGATTAAGCGACGTCGTTGAGACGGAGATGCTTGAGAAATAGTGAATATTGCTCCATATTGTCCTCGTAATGCATGTCCAAGACTAATTTACAATTTGTTGACTAGGAAAAAAGAGCTTCAGATTGAGTATTTTATGTTCGAATTTTTATGTATTTGAGGATGTTCTTGTGTTTTGTATGTTACAATTACGAAAGTTGTGTATTTTCGATGAATTGGCTTTTGCAGGCACTCAAAGCTTTGATCTTGGAGAGAATGGGGAAACCCGAAGAAGCATTGACAGTATGCTTAAATGCGAAAGAGCTTTTGCATACTAATGATGCTGTATTGATGGATGACCTCACTCTCAGCACGATGCAAATTGTTTTCCAGCGCCTCGATCACTGTTAGTAATCTGCATTGCTTTGAATTGTCTTTTTAGTGTAAAGGTGCTGCGTAATTTTCTGATATCGTATGAGTTTTCTTTTAATCAGTGGACTTGGCTACTAGCTGTTACGAATATGCGTGTGGGAAGTTTTCAAATAATTTGGAATTGATGATGGGTCTTTTTAACTGCTATGTTCGGGAGTACTCGTTTGTAAAGCAACAACAGGTCAGCATTTTTCATAGCAGATACCAAGTTTTGATTCCATAGAATACACAAACACACATACACAGAGCAAAACTAAATTAAGAATCTTTCTTATTGCAGACAGCTATCAAGATGTACAAACTTGCCGGTGAAGAGAGAACTTTGCTCTGGGCAGTTTGCAGCATCCAGTTACAGGTTCCTCCAACTTCTGTTTTTCATGTCTTAGTCAGAGTCTGCTAACATTTCATCTTTTTTTCCTAGAGAGTTGACCCTGATATTGACATTGTTTAGAATCCAAAGATCCCCATAGAAAATAAAGCAAGCAAACTAAAAGTGAAATTGAAATGTGCAGATAATGTAGTGGTTGGAAAATGGGTTCTCATCAAGTGCTGTAAAGGGTGGTGTCCCACTTGTATGGAATTTTTCTTTTAGATTTTGGCCTGTGTCAAAATTCAAGTGACACTATACCAATAGTTAATTGTAATTCAAGACTGATGGACTATATAAAAATCCTTAAACGGACTTTATTTTCACGCATCAATAAATTTTAGGACAATGTTTCATATGCAGTTCGGTTTCTCTCCAGAACATGCAGTGTCTTCAAGGTCACAACCAAAACTGTTAAGCACATGCTCTGAAATTGCTTAATTTTTTAGGGTTAACTTTTGGTAGGTATTTTGCGGAAATGGGGGAGAGAAGCTTCTGCAATTAGCTGAAGGTTTACTCAAGAAGCACGTGGCCTCCCATAGCTTGCACGAGCCTGAAGGTATTTACAACCTGACAATTGTCTGTTGTATTGTCGTTTGCTGTTTATTCATCACTGAAAGATGAAACCTACTGCAGCCCTTATGGTCTATATTTCCATATTGGAGCAACAAGCAAAGTATGGGGATGCTTTAGAAATTCTGTCTGGAGATTTGGGAGCACTGCTGGCTATTGAAGTTGATAAACTGCGGCTACAGGTACTTTAGAAAGATTTAGTAGTTGAAGTCATCACTTCTTTTATCCATTTCATGGTTTGGTTTGTTTAGATGGTCAAATACTAACTTCTCTTTTCAAGGTCAACTTGTATATTTGAGCCGACTGTACTAATTTTTGCCTGGAAGTAACTAGATCTGGCAAAGTAGGCATATATTAGTTGTGGAATCTTACTTATGTCTTTATTTTGCAAACAGGATGGTGTTGGCTTTCACCTTCTTACCTGTGATGAAATAGAAATTGGTTATTATCCATTAAATTATATGAAGTTCTTACTGCTTCTAACATTAGACAAAGTGTACTGGCCTGCGCTTTTGGTTTATAAAGAAGTCTTATTTGCTATGCTTATCAACTTGTGAACTTTGACTTTAAGTTGACAGGGGAGGCTTCTTGCTCGGGCAGGTGATTACAGTGCTGCTGCTGACATATTTCAGAAAATCTTAGAACTAAGGTATATATGTGGAAGCGTTATTTATCACATGAGCACATTGTTATTATTGTTCGTTGAAAATCAGTTGTAGTTCTTACTGGCTATCACATTCCCAAGACGTAATTTTTGACATTAAGCATGAGAGTCCCTTTTGTCCATGTTAGGTTATATTTTGTTGTATGTGATTCCTTGTTTATTTTTTGCTTCATTCTTTGAATAGTTTGTTGTGATTATTGTACTGTAAAACATTGTGCTTTCCCTCTTATTTGTCATGAAAGGGCTGAGGGTACCAAGTCTAGTGGCACTGTTAATGTAATATACACGGTAAATGCATTAAGAACAAAAATGGCATGGTAAAAACTTTTGAAATGGAAGACACTGAAGTTTGATTAGAACTGGATTGAAATAGTTTCCATTTTTGTCTTAGGCCTCGAGTTCAATGTATTAATTGGCTTATTGACAAGCATTCGTTATGCCTTTACACTCTGTTCATAATTGTTTTTCATGCCTTTTCACTTTCATGCTCTTTTCATTTGTAATTACATTTCTTTCTTTTGGCAGCCCTGATGATTGGGAGTCTTTCCTAAATTATCTAGGTTGTTTGCTAGAGGATGACAGCTACTGGTGCAGGCGTGCCAAGAATGATCTTATTAGTCAGTCAAATCATGTTGATTACAAGATCTCACACTTGGCAGACGAAGTGGTGCGTATATATATATATATACCAGATTCACCAATTTATTGACATGTTTTTCTTGCCTCTTTTAGTCTGTTTTTCAAGCCGTGCAATGGTTTGTAGAGTTTCACATGTGCAAATTGAATGTGCAGTTTGATTCTCGAATATCAAGTGCAGAAGCGTTTTTGCAAAAGTTACGTGCTGACACTGATAAGGATTTTATAAGGTGTCCATACTTGGCAAATATTGAAATTGAGAGGAGAAAGCACTTACAGGGAAAGGGGGATAATGACAAGTTAATGGAGTCTTTGGTGGAATTTTTTTGTAGGTATGAAGTTTCACATCCTACTTGTAGATCACTCCTTGAATTAAATGAGTCTGAGCTGTGGCCTTGTAGCCGTAGGTTTGTTAGATCTCAGTTAAATTGTTTCTAATTGAAGTGTGTTGCCGGGATGCTTGCTTCAGCTTTATATGCATATATTGATTTATTTTTCCAGTTAGAGTTAGAGACAAGAACACTGCTGCAGTTTTTATTCTGGCATGTAATATTCTGATTGTTTGAACGCAGGTTTGGCCACTTGGCCTGTTCCACTTTGGATGTGGAAGTGTACTTTGAAGTCCTAAGCAATGAAAATAAGACAAAATTCTTTAGCAATCTACAAAACAGCATTGATGGCTTATCTACAGTGCCAACAAAAGTTCTTGGGCAGGCAATTACACACTTAAAGATACGAGAAGTCATTATAAATGTCTTTGAGCTTCCTATCACTGGTGCGTTATAGAAAATCATT
The DNA here is from genome assembly GCA_018132145.1 of Boehmeria nivea var. tenacissima. Taxonomy (NCBI): domain Eukaryota; kingdom Viridiplantae; phylum Streptophyta; class Magnoliopsida; order Rosales; family Urticaceae; genus Boehmeria; species Boehmeria nivea. The sequence goes on from CM030874.1 coordinate 15,864,878, forward strand.
TAAAAATTAAATTAATATTTATTTTCTGCTTGCTTTATGTTATGATGTTTTTCTCCTAGGGAATTTTTAAATTTATGCTATGCTTGCTATTTGGTAATTATCTGCGATCTGGTCATTCAACAAAAGTCCTTGGCCCGCTAAACCTTATCACCGAACAAACCTGGTGGCTAGTCTTCAGTTTTTGTTTCTTTTTTCCCATGCTATCATCTGTATGTTATACAGTTATACTTAACTGAAATATTCAGCTTTTCAAGTTGCCTATTTAATTCCCATATCTTCTTATGCAGAACTTGAGATCTCTGCTGTACAAATGGCAGACCTGTATTGTAAAAACCTTCCCCTTTCCAAAGATTTGGATCCGCAAGAGAGCATGCATGGTGAAGAGCTACTATCAATGGCGTGCAACGTATTGATTCAGGTGCACATCTACAAATTTATTTTGGAAGTAAAAACCCAATGGTTTACATGCTCCCAATTTTGAAACTAGTCTCATCTAGAGCTTTTTATAGTTGTTCTGGCGTACTAGGAATATCGGCTATTTTATGGAGGCAATTACGGTCTTGGAGTTTGGTTTGAATATTCGTAGGTGAGAGAACTTGTACTTTTTTTTTCCTTTGATTATTATCATCTAATTCTACTTAAGCTTGACTATCTATTTGAATTTTGCAGACATGTATGGCAGTACAAGATCTTGTTGCTGCATCTATATTCTTACTGGGGTGCCTTTTCATTAGCACATGAACGGTACGTTGTTTCAGGTTCAATTTGTTGGTTTTACTGAATTTACAATATATCGCTTAACCTTTGCCTGTTTAAAAATTAATCAGTGCTCTATTTCTTTTATTGTTAGGTTTAAATTGCTGGATGTCAAAAACATCCTGATGGAAACTGCTTTGCACCATATTTTACCCCAGATGTTGGTTTCTCCTCTATGGACAGATTTAAATAATTTGCTACAGGATTACCTTAAGTTTATGGATGACTACTTCAGGGAATCTGCAGATCTAACATTTCTTGCTTATCGACATAGAAATTACTCAAAGGTAATATAAGATAACTTGCTATGTCTTTTGAAAGCCTGATGTTATTTGTGAAACAAATATGAAATGAGATATGAGTTAAACTTTAGTGTCAATCCGTATTTGTCCTTCCAAAGTCTAAAATATGCTAAATATGAAAGTATGCGCTGGTTACAGTGATGGAATGTGTAATATCTTAAGAGACCCAATGCTAAATAGCACATTGTTGGTACAATGTTGGGTTAGTTGTGATCATGGGAAACCATTATATGTCTGCGCTGCAGGTAATTGAATTTGTCCAGTTCAAAGAACGACTTCAACACTCTGATCAGTACTTAGTTGCCCGGGTTGAAGCCCCTATTTTGCAACTTAAGAAGAATGCAGATAAGATTGAAGAAGAAGAGGTGATTATTGTTTTGCAGTTTTAGCATTGACTCTATATGCTGAGTAATGCGTTGAATAAATCTTGTGTATACATCTCATCTTGTAGGCTGTTCTTGAAACCTTGAAGTGCGGTATTCACTTCCTTGAACTCTCTGATGAGATTGGATCCAAATCTTTGACGTTCAATGAAGATATGCAATCACGACCATGGTGGACCCCATCTTCGGAAAGAAATTATCTTTTAGGTCAGTACAATATGCATTTTTTTTTATCCAGTGCTATTTCTGTCAAACTTTTAAGGGTTTTTAATTTAAGCATCTTGTAAATAATGAATTTTGTCTGCAGTGCCTCTAGCAATCTTTTTTAGGTGTACTAGTTGCCCTTATTTGAATGAGAGTTTGTTTTCCTAATATCGTATTTTCTGTTTTTTTCAGGCCCTTTTGAAGGAGTTTCCTTTTGCCCTAGAGAAAACTTGGTATGCAACTTTGCCTTTATTTGTACTAGTCTATCAGCTTCTTTATTAAAGTTCCCTCTCTGTGTTTGCTTTCTTAAACACTAATTTTCCTTCTCTCTACTGGCTCCAAAACTAGACAACAGAACGGGAAAAAAGCGTACGGAGAGTTGTTGAGAGGAAATCCCTTCTTCCTCGCATGATCTATCTTTCTATTCAGAGTGCTTCAGCATCACTCAAGGAGAATTTTGAAGTCAACGGCTCAATTTCTGGCTCTAAAATTTCTTCAGAGCTGAAGACCTTGCTTGAGCGTTATGCAAAAATGTTTGGATTCTCGCTGACCGATGCAATAGATATTGTTTTGGGTGTTTCCAGTGACCAAAAGTCTTCTGAGGTATGCCTGAACCATCAACCCTACTATAAGGCCATAGCTATTACTGTTACGTACGTACAATTTGTGGATGATTCACGATTATTTCGAAGTTGTTACTTAAAGATCCCTCGTTGTGCTGGTTTTGTCAAGTATTCTTCAAGTTCTATAAAGTTAATTGATAAACATCTTATATTTACAACAGAAAGGGTTTGTAATTGCATTGCATAGCTTTAATAAGTGTGTAGTCTATATGACATGGTACTAATGGAGAACTGACATTGGATTTTACTTCTTTTGGTAGGTTTTTGGTTCGGACTTGATTGATTGGTTGAACTTTGCTGTATTTTTGAACTCCTGGAACTTCAGTTCCCATGAACTTGGTCGACCAGATGGCAACGGAAGTCAGCCTTGGACTTGGCAAATCGTGAACACTTTGCTGGAGAAGTATATTTCAGAAAAGATGAGCTTGACAGAGCCTTCAATTACAAGTCCTTGGAGTAATCTTCCAATTCTGGTGCAATTGGTTTCTGAACCAATTGCTTGGCATGGTCTTGTCCTTCAATCCTGTGTTCGTTCATCTCTTCCATCTGGGAAAAAAAAGAAGAAAAGCGGACCTACTGACGTATCAGCTCTATCTCGCACACGTGATTCGGTCCAGTCTTTATGTGGTATCCTAGAGAAGCTCATCAAATGGTTAAAAGAGCATATCAACAAGCCAGAGGATGAGAACTTAGAATCCTTTCTCTCCACTTTCCGGACAAAAGAACAAGAGGGCCCCGGGCAGGTTTTCCAGATTCTAGAAACTCTAGTCTCATCTGCAAATGAAGTTGACCTTGGCAATCGGATCGCACAAGCATTGAAATCTTGGAGTTCTGCCGACGTGGCAAGGAAAATAATAACTGGGAAAATTACGGTACTGTCTGAATTGCTTAAAATTTGCGAGTCAAAGTTCAAGATGTTGCAGGCTTTAAAACGGCAGATTGCACAAGTCTGAAGAGTCATGACTCATCTCAGGACTCTAGCCAGTTGGTGCGTTGTTTTCTCGAGTTTTCCGTCGCTCTCATGCGATCTGAGTTTTCGTCCTCTTCTTGCTAGCCTGCTGTGTGTCAAGGCCGATATGGCTGACCGCGGGTTGGTAAAATGCTTGGGCTTGATAAATTTTACTTTTCTTTTGTAATCTTTCGCTTGACAATGTACATTAACTAATTTTTATTCTTTTTCCATCTTCCTTTTTGCGTTTTCCGGAGTATGATTGAGATTAATACAGGCTTGAAGCTTTGTATTTCTGAGCATAAATTTTGGCTATGTATTTTTTGGTTCTTAAGATTTTCGCAATGCATTCTCTATGATTGCCGCGTATTTTATTTACTTATTTTTGTAAGGTGTTCATGTAACCTCTTTTGTTTTTATTTTTTTTAATTTTTTTCTTATAGTCTGTTTTGGGTTCAAATTGCAAATAAATAAATAAATAAAATTGCACATTTATAGTTGGGGGTTTAATACCTAGGGACCAGGGTTAATTCTCATCCACCCGGACCACCTCTTAAACGTTTGTTCAAAAATCTCTTCTATTAATAGTTTTCTAGGTTACTAATTCTATAGATCTTATTTGATTGTGAGATCTGTCAAAACTACAATTTACCATTTTATGTTTAGTTATTTTGTTGCTGCTTTCAATTTGTTAAGGCGTTGGTTGTATATGTAGTTGTTATTTTGAACTATTAGACTACATTTATAAACAATCAATTTGGATTATTGATTTACTAGTATTACTATTAGTATTTTGATCTATAAACATTCATAGATCAAAATTCTAATAAGCTAGCTAGTTAATGTATCTATTATAGGCTTTCTACTATATACCTCTTGTCTGTAAGTTATTATCCCAATAACCCAAAAATATACATGAAATAGCTTTAAAACATTAATTAAATAAAAAATGGATTGTACCTTATAATATTTTGTTTGCACCTAGTCAAATTGAAGGGATTGCGTTTGGTAATTGTAGCGTTGTAGGTAACAAGAAAATATACGTTCATCTTGCCTTTTTTTATACGTTGAGTCTTACATGTGACGTGTTACTTTAGGCCGTCAATGTTGAGATTTACAATTCGGACCATTTCTCTTTTACATTTCAACCGTCGCAGTTAAGTTCAATAATGAGTTGTCAGACTTTTTTTTTTCCTCGTGCCAGCATAAAGTTACATGTTGAAATTTGCCTCTTAAAAATAATTACATAACCTTGTTTTGTCAACATTATTTCTAGAGATTTTGACCTACGTTGTTTGAAGGTATTAACAAAGGTGCATTCATGGCCTCTGTGCTAAAACACGTCGTGGTTAGTTTCATATAAATATATATATATATATATATATTTATTTATAAATACACGAGATTATGTTATATGTAATATGATAACAGATCTATGAAGTCAGTGGGCAGGTTACCGAACTTCACATTTATTAGATATCTGATAATGATTAATAAATCAATTGACTGTGAGAACTAAATACTTCTTTGTCACATATTTTAGATGGAAAGTTAGAGAGTCGATCTATCAAATCTGCTTCATTTCAAACATTATTATAACTTGAAATCTCTGCATAAAAATTAGTGCCTTGATTGATGTGGAAGTATGTACTAAACTAAACATGTAGCCAAACCAAAACTATAAATTCTAATATTTAAGAGTGGTGAGGCCAGGCAGTTTGCTGGTTTTGTCTACTCCACTTACCAAATCCCATTGTACTTTTTTTTTAATAACTATTTGTTTCTTTATATTTCCTGTATCATGTTACAAATTATATTATATTTTGAAACGTTATTATGTAGTGTTTAAGATCTTGTAGTAGACATTTGATAACATAATATGGAGCATTTTAATACAGCTCATTACTTATTTTATCTAACTGGGATTAATTTCCCTTGATTCTTTGTATCTAAAGGTTATTTTATCTAATTATAAAATGCTAATTTCCAAAGGATATTGGTGCAATTTTCATTGCCTAAATTAGCATATTCTATTTGAGAAATCAAGCCGAACAAAGTCACGAACAACCCTGATTGATTGAGTAGAAAATTAAACTAAAGATTGAGGAGCTGATGAGAAATTTGTTTTATTTCGTTAGAATTAATGTTGTTAATTGGCCGTACATTATATAACTTATAAACAATTGTTCTATAACAGAAAAAGAGGTTAGCAAAAACAAAATAATAATAATAATAATAATAATATACTTTGTTTTAATTTCCTCTACCAAATCAAACCAAAATTCAACCTCACCCTAACCATCCTACAATTAACATTAATCTAAAAACGTAATAAGATGTCATATAAAGTGGAACATCACTCAAACTACACAAAAATGAAACATCAAATTCATAGAACTAAATATTAATGTATTGTCTTATTCCAGATGGCGTAGTAGGAGTTTGGATCGTTGAGCTAACCATTGATCTGGCAATCATGAGATGACAATTTATTGTTATTATTATTATTATTATTAGGGTAATGTTATGAATCTTACACTCTTGCCCTCTAATCTTTGATAGCCTTTTCACCCTTACCCCCTCCATCACTTTCCATCCAAAAACTAACAGAATGTTTATAGTGGTCTTAATTTTCGGAAAAAAATAAGAGGAGAAAATAGTAAAATGAAAAAAATGAGAGATCAAAAATTACTCATTTTTATTTTTATCAACCTAATCAAAATACAGAGTAAAAAAATCTAATTGAAAATCGTAAATCACCACATTTGAGTGGCATTTTAATTTTGGTGAAAACCAGAAACATTCTTTCTCTCTCAACTCCTCTCCACTGCGCTCTTCCTCGTCGCCGTCGTCGTATTCGACGGGACCACCTCCGTCTCACCCGCCGTACTCCGCCGGCGAAGGCCTCTTCGATTTCGTCGCCGACAAGCCCGATCAGCACCACCATCAGCTTTAAAGGAAATGGGTTATTTGTGTTGGCATCTTCATGTGTCAATCTGTTTTGCCATTTTGCTTTTAACTAGAATCTCAACTGAAAATAAATGGAGCATAGATGTATTACTTAAGTTCCCAAAATGCGCGTGGTGACGATTTTTCATGGTTTCTATTATTTTTTTTTTTTAACTTTCTATGCTTATTAGGTTAATAAAATAAAAATGAGTAATTTTTCATATCTCTTTTTTTTATTTACCATTTTGTCTCTCTCTTTTTTGACACTTTAAAGCTTTCTGTCAATATTTGGATGGAAAGTAATGGAAGAGGTAAGGGTGAAAGCTATCAAAGATTAGATGGCAAGAGTGTAAGATTTATAACATTATGGTACAACTTGCAACAATAATATAATATTGGGGGGCAAATATATAGATAATCCTTATTATTATTATTATTATTATTATTTTATTATAATAGTCATTTTAAAAACTTTCGAGACAAAGCTTGATTTTAATTCTACTTGAAGGACAATATAGTTTTACTTCCATCATTTCCATAGTTACAAGTCTAATACCGCACAATTTATAACTAAGATAAGGGTCTGTAAAGTGGAATTCGAATACTTAGAACATGAAATGGGGAGAGAAAAATTCATTAATGGTAGATGAGAACTTTACTTATAAATATATATTAAATAATAAATATTAGGGGTGGCAATTTGGGTCCGGACACGAGACACGACACGAACACGACACGAAATAAACGGGTCTGGGTCCACCCTTAATGGGTCTGGGTCTTAAACGGGTCGACACGATTAACACGATAATTAAATGGGTGAACACGACACGAACACGAAGACACGATTAAGAACGTTAAGACACGATTAATAAATAATTTTTAATATTTATATATATCTTCTTTAATTTTATATTCATTCTTATAAAATAGAACAACATATTTTGTTGATTTAGTCATGTTATATATTTTGATGATTGGTTTTGTTATTTTTTTCTTCATTGGGCATACAATCTTGTTAGTTTTGTTGTTGTTTCTATGTGTTGAATTATCTTTTTATTTTAATTTAGGTCATAAATGAGTTTAAAATTTAAATGAGTCGTATATGGATTGTAATACCATTAATATATGTTTATCATTAAGATACGATTATTAAATGGGTCTTAATGGGTCGTTAATGGGTAACACGACAAGACACGACACGAACACGACACGACACGATAAGTAAATACTACTAAATGGGTTGGGTCGGGTCTGGGTCCAAAAAAAGGTCAACACGATAAGACACGACACGAACACGACACGAGACACGAATTGCCACCCCTAATAAATATAGACTAGGGAAGAAAAAGATGAAAGAAGAAAGCTTTCGCTGGCTGTTTCAAAGAACAATACCAGAGTTCTTAAATATTATGTTAACTTATGTTATAGTCCTAAGATTCAAATTAGTTTTCTATTAAAAGTGCTTACTTTTGGAGTTTGATTAGCTCTCTTTAGTATGTAACAGTTCAGAAATAGACATTATCAGTAATTCGTTTCATACCTTACCACATAATATTAACCATATTATCCATAGATTGAAGGCTCTACTAAAATGATTGGGAGGATGACATTACTAATTAGTGGACGAAATCAAGAAAACCCCTTGAACAAATTAATATCATTTGTTTGACATTTTAATTAGTGAAGCAAAAGCTTTCCACTTTCTGGTTAGAAGAATCCCAATCTTGACTAGAAGAGCAGTAGAATATCATAACACATTTTATTTTTATCATTAAGAATCAGAAATTGTACACGAGGGTATTTCAAGGTTTACCTTAATAAAAACATAAATAAATCTCCATTTTGTATAAGATAGTGGGTGCACCAAATCCCCTTTATGGTTGGACTAGATGTCCTAAAACCTCAAACATCACTGTTGACTCAAAACCTAATTTTCCAGCACAATTGCTCACTTAAAATTTTAAAAAATATACAATATTAAGTCTTACTCTTTCTTCTTCCCGCTTTATCCACCTAGTATAAATAGTTGATCTCCTAAGGTCTATGCTCACACAAAACAAACACATTTCATTAACCAAATTAAGGAGCCAAATTTGCAATGGAGGCTTTCAAATTCAGAGCCAACACTTGGAGCTCTTGCCTAAGACTTGCCATCTTCGGTTTGCTCACTTTTCTAGCTTCTTTCGCAGATGCCGAAACTCACTACCATCAGTTTGTTGTACGTCTTTGAATCATTTTGTACTCGTTACCATTTTTTCGGAATGGTTGTGAATTTGTTTTGAAATGAATTCTTTTCTTTTGCTCCCTAAATTTAGGTTCAACAAACGCCAGTGAAGAGGCTGTGCAAAACCCGCACCAGAATCACAGTCAACGGGCAATTCCCGGGGCCAACATTGGCAGTCAGAAATGGAGATTCCCTTGTGATCAAAGTTATAAACAATGCACAATACAACGTTACCATGCACTGGTAAAGATAACAAATATCTTTTAGTCCTCAAATGGACTGAGTTTCATGAAATTCATGATTTCAAACATGAAAAGAATTGACATACACAGCCACGAATTCGCAATAGCCTGTCTAGTAATTCAAGCATTTATGTTTTGCTTCTACTTGATTCGAAGACCATAGAACTTTGAAAACAGTAACAATATCATAAACTAGCATTTTGTAACTAGTAGCTTGAGGTTGATGTATGTCCAACTTTACAGGGCTTGTTAATTTTCATGCTGACTGTTCGGTTCTTGCTTGTCTTCAGGCATGGAATTCGACAACTACAGAACCCTTGGGCGGACGGGCCCGAATATGTGACTCAGTGTCCGATCCAACCCGGTGGGACCTACACGTACAGATACACAATCATAGACCAAGAGGGAACATTGTGGTGGCACGCTCACAGCAGATGGCTCAGAGCCACAGTATATGGAGCTCTCATTATCTATCCCAAACTCAGCACTCCATATCCCTTCCCTATTATGCCCAAGAAAGAATTCCCAATTCTTCTAGGTAATTAACAAGTATTAGTAACTCATCCATAACTATTTAATTTAACCAAAAATAGAAGTCTCTTTTAACAAGTTATGGTTAAACTTGATAGGTGAATGGTGGCACCGAAATCCCATGGATGTACTGAGACAAGCGCAGTTCACTGGAGGAGCACCAAATGCTTCTGATGCTTATACCATCAATGGCCAGCCTGGTGATCTCTATCCATGTTCCAAACAAGGTATGTCTAAACCCAAGAAACTAAAAGAGCAATGACACGCACTGTGGAAAAGTATGCTAAAAATGTATGTCTAGAATATTTATGTACCAGAATCAAATGTCATTTCCTGCAGAAACTGTGAGAATTACTGTGGAATCAGGGGAGACAGTACTCCTAAGGCTCATCAACTCTGCACTCAATCAAGAACTCTTCTTCGCCATTGCCAACCACAGGATGACCGTTGTGGCTGCCGATGCCATATACATGAAGCCCTTCACGACGCAGGTCGTGATGATAGGACCTGGACAGACGACAGACGTGCTTCTGACTGCCGATCAGCAGCCGGCCCACTACTACATGGCGGCAAGTGTTTACGAGACAGCACAGAATGCTCCCTTTGACAACACAACCACCACTGCAATTCTCGAGTACAAATCCGCTGCCTGCCCCAAGGGGCAATCTTTGAGGCCGCTCCTGCCACGATTGCCAGTGTTCAATGACACAACCACTGCAACTGCATTCACTGCCAACTTCAGAAGCCCTTCTAAGGTCGAAGTCCCAATTCAGATTGACCACAACCTTTTCTTCACAGTTGGTTTAGGACTGAACAACTGCTCTCAGCCTAATAGCCCGCGCTGCCAAGGACCAAATGGGACTCGCTTCACTGCGAGCATGAACAATGTTTCGTTTGTGTTTCCAAGGAGAACTTCTCTGATGCAGGCCTACTACCAAGGCATTCCTAGAGTCTTCACCACAGATTTCCCTCCTGTTCCTCCGGTGCAATTCAATTACACAGGCAACGTGCCACGGGGGCTGTGGCAACCATCTACCGGGACTAAGCTCTACAAGTTGAAGTACGGTGACACTGTGCAAGTTGTGCTTCAAGACACAAGTATCGTCACAACAGAAGAACACCCTATGCATCTTCATGGATACCATTTCTACGTAATTGGGTCGGGTTTTGGAAACTTCAACCCGCAAACTGACCCTGCAAGGTTCAACCTCGTTGACCCGCCACAGAGGAACACCATTGGAACACCTCCAGGTGGATGGGTAGCCATTAGATTTGTAGCTGATAATCCAGGTAAAAATAGAAAACCGTTTCTTGTTTCTTGATTCGAGCTTCAAGAGTTTTTATTTCCAACCATAATTTACTAACCAAGATGAGATACTTAAAAAACTAATTTCATGTTTTTCACTTACCCAGGAATTTGGCTAATGCACTGTCATCTCGATGCTCATATTGTTCTGGGATTGGCAATGGCATTTCTGGTTGAAAATGGAGTTGGACCATCACAGTCAGTGATACCCCCCCCAGCTGATCTGCCAAGATGCTAGTTTATTTACAGTGATATACCAGTTATAAAATCCAAAGATACCATCAGAAGGATTTGCTGCTTTTCTGTGTGTGTTTTGATTTACATGTATTGTTACGAATTTTATGTCTTGGGATAAATCCAAACAAGAGTCTATCTGGTGTACAGGTGTAGTACTCCAGACATTAGATAGAGTTATCAGACAGCTTGATTTGTTGTGTTTTGTTCCTAAGTTTACCTAAGATTGTTTTTTAGATTGAAAGAAAAGGATTTCGGATTTCTAATAATTAATATCTTGCCTCTTCCATTTAAGCTTTCCAATGCAAACAATGCATAGCACAAACTTTAATATTCCCTTAAAAATTTAATCAGTAAGAAGCAATTCCTAATGGTTTAATTAGTTGGGGGGGTGGTTGGAATCTTTTCTCAGAAAAGGCAGAATGGAAAGCCAAAGTACCAATGTGCTAGTACAACAGTTTCACTATACAAATTTTGGTTGGCTCAAGAAAATTTGGCGATCAGGCCACAAACTTAAGACAACGAGTATCGTTATGTATATTCTGGCAACGGCAAGAACAAAATCGTACACCGCACCTCGCACATGTATAGCCAGCAGAAGAACCACAGACCGTGCAGAAATGGCGGCGGGAGGTAGAGCTCGGCGGTCCTACTGCCGCCTTCAAATAGGAAGGAACATGAGGTGGCAAAGACTCTAGGTTGGCCTGTATTTCGAAGATTCAATCAATCAACAAAGACCGTGATTACCCTAAAAAACTGAAATTAAGTGCGGTCAGATCTCAAACTCCCGTTACCTCATGTAAGAGCTCAAGAAACGATTTTGGAGCCTTCCTCGCCTCGAGAGCTTTTGCTTGCCGAGTTTTGCGCTTCATGCTCTTGGACTGCTTCCTCTGAATGTACACTACAACAGAGAGAGATGATACAGAAATTTAAGGCCAAAAAGAGACTCCATCGACGTGATTAAACAGTCACACTCACACTCATTGCAAAACAAGTTTTTTTATTTTTATTGTTTAAAAAGGTCACTGTAAACGTTTTTTTTTTATCATTGAAGCACTAGGCCCTTCTGGGCTCTGGCTGACCAAACCCATGTGTTCGAAACATTTTTCAAGCTTGATCCCAAGCATAACCACACAAACTCATGCCATTAGTCACTACACATAATGGCTAAGCATAAAAATTCAAACCTTTCTACTACTAACTAGTTGAGCTTTGGATATATATACCAAAAAACGAATCGTTATATAGTCATTTAGCAACAGTTCAACATAACGAAGTCCCCAAAAAGAAAAATAGTCAGGAAAAAAAAAAAAAAAAACCTTGATCATCGTCGTCGAGAGAATCTTCATCTTCGTCATTTGCCTCCACAGTTTCAATTCCGGCATTGTCGTTTTCCAAAGCTTCAAGGCGAGCTAGAGCCGCCTGAAAAAAAAAAAAAAAAATCAAAACTTTCACTTCACGGCTCTAATATTACACAAACATATATATATATATATATATATATGATTAAAAAATAATTAATTAAAAAAAGAGAAAAAGAAACCTGAGAGCGATTGTCGGTGCTTGTAAGAGCAGCGACCATCTTCGGAGCAACCTTTCGGGTTCGGCTGGACATCCGACGTAAGGGGTTCGAAACGTCGTCGTCCATTCTGGTCGATTCCTCGGAAATCCAGAAACAAACAAAGACTCAGATTTTTATTTTTTATTTTTTATGTTTTGAGCGAGTTTTTGGTAAGAGAGTCGACAGCAATTAGCAATGAAGACGACGAAGGAAAGATTAAAGAAGAGGGGAAATTTGCTAAAACGACACCGTAATCATTACAAGTGAAAATGATATGTCGTTTCTATGAATAACAACTTACCAAGGCACAGTTCACTAATTTTGTTTATAGAAATTTCGATAAATGCTACTCTTTCTCTAGTTTTTGGATTGAATCACACAACTTGTAAATTGAAACTGCAGAGAAGGTTACTACACTTGGTGATTGTAGGTTTGGTTGGCAAAAATTGGGTGAGTGCTAAAAATATGTCAAATTTAAGTGAGTTTTAAAAATAAAAAAAAAATTATATGCTGCGAAATATATATATATATATTTTTAAAGCGCTTATTAGTTGGGTTATTTGCTTCAATTTTTTTTTTAAATTTAATTGTCAAAATTTCATTATTATTATTTTGGCACGAAAAATCAAATTCTTTTGGTTTTGTGGTATTTAGTATCGTTTATTGTCTCACTTTATTCGGAATAGAATTTGAAAAAATTTGACCAAATACCACACTTACAAATCACTTTATTTTTTCTATCAATAAATTATTAGTTTATTCTCATTTTTTTTATTTATAAAAAAATAATAATTCGGTCAAATTTATTATTAAAATGTGATTTGGAGATGAAGTGTAAATGACAATTTTAACTAAACGTGTCACAGGTGCCATTTTTTAAAATTTCCAGACGAACTTTGATGAGGATTTGGGCCTGGGCCATATTTGAGCCTAGTATTGACCCAAGTCCTAATCAACTGGGTCAACCAAACGGGCTTTTTAGAAAAACTTTTTTGAAGAGCTTGTTTTATAACACCAGCACCCTTTTGTTATTTTCCTATGATATTTTTCATATTTCCTTTTTTTATTATTTTGCTATGAAATTTTTTTCATATATTACTTGATGATGATACAAAAGCTGTTGAAGAAAATCTTGATCTGAAAGTCTCTTCTTCTTTAAAAAAATATACTCTGACTTAATCACACTATATTTTATCGTTTATTCAATTCATACATCTACCTGAAAAGCATATCCTAAAAATCATTTTATAATCACTCACCAAATATTTCAAGTTTAAACAATTACCTAGGGCGGTCAATTGGTTAGCAACTCTTTACAAATGTATTCATCAAAGATTGCTTTGTTTGTATAGTACATGACAGGCTAACTCCAAGGCATTGACCTTTTGGTGATTGGTTTTCTACTCCAGCCTCTATTCCAAGCCTACCAGTAGCAAAACAAAAAACAAAATTAAAAAACAAACTCTTATATATATTTATATATATATATATTATATTCAAGAAATATTATGAAAAAAAAAGGTAAATACATATAATACATAAGAGTATGGGAGATATTCAATAAATATTTATATATTTATCTTGGTATGTGTTTTTATTTCTTTTTGTTTAAGGTCACATTAGAGTCTGGTAGTGTATGTGAGATATTCTGTATTGAATCTAAACGAGTTTAGCCTCTCAATAATCAGAATCAGAAGAATAATTCTAGGCTTCTATTTAAAGCATCATAATTTTTACTTTGCAAATATGGCAACCCATTATATATGTCTAAAATTACTACGTATGTACCCTTTTCTCCGAAAATTAAACAAGTGATACAAACAAGGTACTGCTTTTATTAAGGGCGTCTAATTTAGGCCAATTATTTCATGGTAAATTTATGAATCATAAGTTTCCCTCAAGAAGCATCATAGCAAGAATATTGCTACTTTTGTTTTCGGCACTAGTTACTATTTCCTTAAAACAAGTCTTTTATGCATTTGCTTACCATGGGTGGACTAAATAACAATCTCAAATACAAAATTTAAGTCATTTTGATTTGAATCATTGTTTTTATTATTTAGCATAATCGTAAAGTCAAATTAATGTTTAAATAAGAATTTAATATAGTATTTAAATAAAATTTGTATAAGAGAAGAATTGTACTTCTTAGTTTGACAAGAATATATATATATATGAATCCAAAATTTTATATTTGAATTTAGAAATAAAAGGACTGTAGCAAGGTATTTGAATGTTCATTCTTGAATTCAAATTGCTATCCCAAGGACCCCCATGCACTTCAACTATATGCTCTTTAGGGTTATGTAAGAATATAATATGCTTAATGTATAGTTGTATAGTTATACACAGCTATATATGACAACAAGTAAAGGAATCAAAGCAAAACAAACCAACAAAAAAGACTAGGAATATAGAAATAAAATTATAAATCATGATACATTCATCTTTCATCTTCAACTTCCTTTCTCCAATGTTTTTTTCTTTTTTTTTCCTTTGTTCCTTCATTCTTTAGTCTATTTCTTGTTCCTTTTAGTAAGAATCACATGAGCTTCAAAACTTACAAAAAAAAAAAAAAAAAAAAGGGTTAAGAAAAAACCTTTTCTGAGACATTAACTTTCAGTCAGACATGGATAACAATAAAAGAAAAAAAATTCCCTTGAAAGCAATGAAAAGGTAATTGTAATATCAACAAGAGCAACACTATGATTCACAGAAATAGTTAAATATTAGATAAGTACTTGAGTTACAATGAGCCATAAATATTCTTGCAACCCTCTCGTCCAAATCCACAAAAATATTACATTCCCAAGTATTTTGGTCTGCCATAACCACTACATTGGACAAACAAACCTCATTCCATGGTGCCTAAAAAGAAAGACATTATTATTGGAGCTGATCAACTAGAAATACAAGTGGACTCTATTTCAAAAATAAATTAATCAATAAACATGAGACTTGAGATAAAAGAATTTCTATAAAATAAATAAAAGCAAGACTTGCATTTTTTTCTCCTTCAGCACACATATATACACATAGCAAATGCAATAGTACCATATTATGAAAACACTTCTCAGAAGAAATGGAAATAATTTCTGAGCCTGTTGAAGAAAATGTGGGAGACTCTGTTGAAGCACATGACTTGGTTCGAATACAAATAATATAGTTAGATATTAGCCAAAACATGTAATATTGGTTACTTTGTCCCCAAACAATATGACACACATTGTGCCCTAAAGTTGGATCAAACTTGTTAGTGCTTAAAATCGGTCCAAAATATCACTCATCCCGTCCGTACGCGTTGCTATTAGTGGCCAACCAGATGATACACACTTGCAATGGTAACAGAGAATGGATAAATAATCACATTACAGAAAAAATATATATTATAATATATATATATACAAAATTAATTAGATAACACTTCAATTCAAGTCAACCTCAACATCATCACCTAAATGAATCCCAAAGTACTTTAATTAAGCTATCGCCTTTACTTTTCGTACAAATTTGAAACTAAGGGAAATATAATATTAATAATGAAATTGAAATTAATTCTGATACTGCCACTGTGTCTGTGATGAAGAAAGAATATAATAATAATAATAATAATAATAATAATAATAAAAAGAATTAAAAATTGAGAAAGCGACGAGACCAGTGAAGAGAAGAAAGTTTGAAAGGAGTCAACATCCACAGTTATTTACATATACAAACTTATATATGTAACCTGACTAACCTCCATTATTGAAAAGCCTGCAAAAAGTTTTTCAGTCAAAGGCATAATTAGAAGAAAAAAAAAAAAAAAGCCCTAGCTATGCTCAGCTTTTAGGAAAGAGAAGTCAAAAAGTTTTTCCTTCTGGAGGAGAGTGGAGACTATAGCTAGGGTTTTCTTTTCAGACTGCCATTAAGACTTAAGAGCCAACGGACCATATCCAAGAAAACAAAAATATCCCTCACAATACATATGAGACTCAAGAAAGTTTCCCAATTAAAAAAATTATATACATCATCAAGATATTTAAGAGCAAGATCTGAGAAAAAAAAATTTGTGATGTATTAATTTAAGAGCATCAACTGGCTAGTATATAGAACTGACTCATCTACCATAATCGATTTAGTCTTAGACTTGAGCTATAGAGCTAGGGTTTACCAAAAAAAAAACTAAAGTCAGATCATAACCAGACCAGAACAAGAGTTACCAAAATTGTGAAATTTAATTAACAGTACCGTGAAATATGAAAAGGCTTAATTACAAGCAAAGCAAAAGCAAAAGTTACTAAGAGGATTAAAAGGAAAAGAGAGAGAAAACAAAAAAGGGCATGTTTAATACTTCATAGATATATCTACAAGTTTATTGTAGAGAGAAGAACAAAATCATGGGCAAAGTACAGATCGACTATGTAAAGATCAAGACTCCCATTTTATCAATGATCCAACCAGTAATTTTCTCCGGAAGTATATATAAGTATAGCCGGTAAGCAAGCATAAAGCTCCTTCTGAATATTGGAAAACCCATACGAAAAACCGTACATGTATCAACTAATTATTTATAGCACAATTAAAAAGTTCTAAGTAGTTAAAGACAAAGGAAGAACCTTTAATCAAACGTATTATGCGAGGAACTAGTAGTGGTTACAAACCCTTGTCCCTCCGATCAAGAGATCCAAGAAAACCAAATATATATATATGATAGCAGACATTAGTTGAAACCAAAGAGTAATTGAAAAATAGAAACATCTGTTTATGAGGTAAAAGAGAATAAGCTGTAGCACTATAGATCATATTGGTCTTAATAACACGTATGAAATCAATTAATAACCTCGTTAATGTCCTAATGATAAAAGACAGAAATCTTTACCTTAGGAAAAATGAACGCTACCCTTAACATAGATATATATATGATCTTGTAGCTCATATCTCCGAAGCAAGAGCAGTAAGAAAAAGCCGTGAAACTCAGGATAGATAGCGCCAGCAATACTAATACAAGAATACATACATACATATATATATATATATGTATGCATATGGATTAACATATTATATATAGATTATAACATAAAAGGCTTGTGAAACTCTTTTTTAGTCACGGCGCTATCCCTCCTGAGCTTCACAGATTCTACCTTACTTTTGATTAATGAATATTCAAGCAAAACCCTTTTGAAGTGGTTTATTAGCTACACAATACGAAGCCCTTGAGAAATAAATGAATATGAGAGTGAGAGTGTGAGAAAGAAGAGAAGGTAGATATGTGGAATGAGAGGTAAGGGAAGGGGTGGTATTTATAAAGCGTGTGACTTGCTTGACTGACTGACTTGCCCAATATTGGAACATTGATGATAAAAGATTAAAAGAGTTTAGACCAAGTAATATTTGTGGACGGACGGTTTGTTTTGCTCTATTTTTTTAATACTGAGATATATCTGTATTTGAATTTGATTATTTTTTCCAGCAAAAATTTTTTTTTTGATTATTTTATTATTAGTATAATGTTTCTCCCTCGAACTTCCTGATCTGCCCTTTTTTCCTCCTTTTGCTTCGTACCAAATACGTTGCCGACTACGAGTCCCATTTTCAATCTTGGGATAAGGTATTGTAGATGATACAAGCTGATTATATTTTTGTTGTTACATTATTGCAAAATATTAGCTCATTATTTGCAGCTAGCTCAACTTGCTAGAGGTGGTGACAACTCCAATTAAATTTAATTGACGAGAATTGCAATATGGTAAGAGTACTAATCAGTATTTAAGAATTACAATTTCTCCAATGAGTACCCTTCATTAGGGTTTTGTTAATTTTTTAAAAATCATAAAAATATTGTTCATCTAGTTGTCAAAAACATAGAGAATCACACGAGTAACAAATATGAAAATGATTAGTTCTTTAATTTCATAAAATTATGACTATTCTCTAAAAAAAAATAACTAAAATTTTGGTTAAATCCTTAAAAATCTATATTCTATTTTTCAAATAAACAATTTATGCTAGAGTTACCAAATTATTAGTTTTGTCATTAGTTTCATGTCTATTTTTAAGATTACTATTTAGTATATACAATTCCCTTTTATACATTCGCATTAGTTTTGTGAAAACAATATTTATAATTGGTGAAAAATCATTGGAAGCTTTTACCTTACCAAAACATTAAAAAAAATTGTATTAGTGGGACATATATTGGTGGAAAATATAATTTTCGATCATCCGATTTAAATTTTGAGATGTGAGATTTATTGAAAAAGCCATAAATTTGACAGTTTATAATTGTTCTTGACGATTGAACGTCCTCCAAACCAATATTTTCCAATAAAAATTTAGCATATTTTACATTATTTGGAAAAGAAAAACAAATTTCACATTTGAAATGGTCTAGCCACCTTTGAGAGTCTTAATAATTATAACTACCTCCCTCGATGAACTTATCAAATTAAACAATTAACACACAAAAAAAATGTTTGTATTAGATATTAGAGCATCTCTAATGCAATGTTAAATTTGTGTACTAATGCCAAAATTTGGTATTTTAGCATAAAATACATTCTCCAATGCAATGTCAAATTTGACATTAAATTTGACAAATGATATATATGGTGCCAAATTTGGCACCAAGTATAGCATAATGCCAAAATTTGGCATTTGAAGATGAGTATTGATTGGTAAACTTTTAGGCATTTAATTAAAAACTAATATTTTATTCAAAAAAAATTTCTCTTATCAAGAAGTCATTATGACTATTTATAGTCTTATTTACTATTGGTTAGCATCAACTACTTTTATTAGTTTTTGCAACTAAAAAATAATAAAATAACAAAAATAGCATTTGCGCATTTGAGTATCAAATGTCAAATATAACATATTTATATTTTTTTAGTACCAAATTTGACATTGGCATTGGCATTGGCATTGGCATTGTAGATGGTCTTAGACTTTTTATCTAACACATCAATTGTATTTATAAGTCAAAATAATGAATTAAAAAGACAAATTATAAAAAAATAAAGTATTATAACAAATTATATTAAATGTATTTTAAATTTATTACAATAATTTTTAATTATATTATTTTTACTTATAGCAGAGTAATAAAAAATAAATTTATTACAAATAAAGACGCTTCAATATATATCCTTCTATATTGAATTTTATTTAAGATCCTTAACTTTTGTTTTAATTATAAATTTATTACAATCACTGAATAAAGACCCTTCAATATATCCTTGAATAATCCTTCTAGAAATTACGGTCCACAATTTATGGTTAGATTTTGTGGTTTTTCTGTCATTAATTAGAAGGAAAAGTACAAATTTGATTACTTAAATTATAAATAAACTCCGGGGTGGGTCCAATAAACTATCATTATATCACTGGTCAATCGGCTGCCCTCACTATCCCAACATCACTTGTGCGGGAGAGAATTTTTCTTTCTTTTGAAAACTGCCATTCGTCCAAAGCAATCATAATAATATTGTGCTAATAATCTTTCAATAACACAGTCGGCAACGCCAATGCCTTTCAATATTATTATTCTCTCTTGCATTCAAATTTAAACAACTAAAAAAAAAGTGTTTGATATGTACTGTGACAACTAATATTCTAATCTCCAGCAATTGCCTTGAGTTTAAGTGCTTAAGCACTGTGCTAGATGACATTTGTCTTGTGATCATAATAATATCCGTAAGACAAATCACTATAAACCTTTTCAATCCTTTCACGTATTTTCCACCTCATTTGCACAAAATTGGTGATAAAGAAAAAATAAAGAAAGAGGGAAAAAATTGCACAGCAGCAATAGCACTATAGCAGTATTTAAAAATAAAATTTGAGTTGATTTTTTAAGACATTTTTTGATAACAAATTCAATTTTTATCCAACACCAAATTTGACAACAATAACATTACGAAGCCGCAGTGTGCCAATAATATTGATACAATATTAGTACAATAACACCTTTTTTTCTTTCTTTTATTTTGACGAAATAGTACAACACTTCTCTCTTTAGGTATTAGAAAATGGAGATTGGTATTATGATTTATAGCCCTCATTTGGCTTGGGTTGGGGATAGAACCGTCTTTCGAAGGTAGATAGATATATGTAGTTGGTGAACTCTAAACTCTAAAGTCTAAACTAGAGAATAAGAGAAAAGTAATGGTATATTTGTGATCGGCATTAAAGTTACAAAAACACAGCAACATTAAAGAGAGGAAATTAAGAGGGGTAACGTGGGTTTGGGGCCCTGCCCTGCCTGGGGTACTCGTTCCTACACATATATGTTATATACTCATATTCCGTGGCCTAATATCTCTGACTCACATGGACGCCTCGGCACTTACGCCAACAGCCCACCAAACACCACAATTTTACCCCCAAACAAAATAGAGTAGTGCTAGCTAGAGATATTAACTTTTTTTATTAACTTTTTAATACCAATTTATGTGTTATATTATTATTAGCGAGTATTTATAATCTAATTTAAAGGATATCAATCAAAACATGACACTTTAATTGTCACATAAGTTAGTATTAAAAAGTTGATAAAATAGTTGATATGTCTAGCATTATTCAACAAAATATATCGAACTTGTTTGACAAATGAGTTTGGATTGTTTGTATTTGTTTTGGAGGAACTAAATGAATTTATCAATTTGAATCGCTTTTTGAATTTTTTTAATAAAATTTAAATGATAAAATTTCATTCAAGCTTTTAAAGTTCAAATTATACAAATTCTTAAATTTTAACAATTTAAATATATTTTCAACAGTATTTATTGATTTTACATTTTAATTACTTTTTTAATAACTCAAATAATATATTTCTTTATCTACCTAAATAATAATTCAATTAATAATTTCAATTTAGATATCTAAGTCAAACAGTAATTTAAATTCAACCATTCACATTTTTCAAGTCAAATAAAAAAAATGGTCAGTTAGGTAAATAGCCATTTTGGACTATGTGTTTTTAAAAAATAGTCACAGTCTTAAAAAATTTAAAAACTAGCTATAAAATTGTAAGAAATTTCTGACAATAACAAAAATACTTTCAGAAATTTCTGACACTAAGCAAAAATTTTGTAAGAAATTTACGACATGACTAATTTTTAAATTTTTTAAAACTGTAGCTATTTTTTAAAATCGTTTTGTAAACAGTGACTATTTTCTTAAAATTCCCTAAAAAAATTTTCAAATTATCATAATTTAAACTATTTTGCCAAACGACACCATAAAATATCAACAAATTCAAATCAGTATTTCAATTTTCATTTCATTCAATTTGAAGTTAAGTACATGTATGATGTATGTATACTATGACGTTTATCATCTCCCCGTTTGGCTCAAAATGTTTTTAACATCAAATGTCGACTCATTTCTTTTCTTTTAATTGTTCTTCTTTTACTTTTAATTACTCATCTATATTTTATTTCGTTTCTCGCACATAAAATATAAATTCAAAAACAATTTTTATTTAAGTTATCGTTGATAAATTTTTTAATTAAAAACGATATTTGGATGAGAGTTTGATTTAGTATTTAAATTAAGATTGTAAGAGAGAAAAATTACATTCGAAAAAAAAAAGTTGCTTTTCATTGTAACAAGCATACTTAAATCCATTTTTTTTTACTTAATTTAAAAACATTAGTAGCTATAACATTGATATATGAATCTAATTTTTTGTATTTGAATTGTCAGTTATATTTTTTCCCATTTGATAAAAAGATGTAAAAATATGATTCCGTAATGAACTATTTCTTAATTATTCATTACATTAATTTATCAATTTTTTTAAGTGTAAGATTAGTAAGTTAAGACATAAGGATTCAGCCAAATTTTTCGTTATTTTTTCAGGATTAGTCATAGTTTCACGAAATTAAGAAATTAGCAATTTTCATCGTGTAACAAAATTTGTTACACATGTATCAAAATTTATTACATGATGAAAATGGCTAATTCCTTAATTTCGTAAAATTATGGCTAAATTCTTGAAACATGAGTCTAAAAATGGCTAAAAGCCAAATCTATTTTTAAGGATTTAGCCAAATTTTTTATTATTTTTTTAAGGATTAACCATAGTTTCACGAAATTAAGAAATTAACAATTTTCATCGTGTATCGAAATTTCAAATTTTGTTACAAATGCATCAAATTTTGTTATATGATGAAAATGACTAATTTATTAATTTAGTCAAATTATGACTAAATTCTTGAAACATGAGCTTAAAAATGACTAAAAATTAATTCTTCCCTAAATCAAAATTATCATATCAATCCAACGATCTAACCTAACTCATTTTAATTTCTATTTAAACAGATGGTTAAAATCATGAGCACAAACTCTTTATATCATGTCGTTGAAATTATAATTTTATAAATACAATTCAACTCGACTCGCGTAAAAACGTACCTGCATCGTTACGACCTCTTTTGCTAAAAACTAATAATAATAAAAAAATAAATAAGATGTTATTAAAATGTTGTCAAAGAAAGAAAGAAAAAAAGAAGTCATTGCTCTAGAGTCTAGTCTTTATGGCTATGGAATATAAAAGCTAAAAAAAAAATTTTAATGATAAAAAATAGTTTTAAATTATTAAATTTTCTTTTTTAAAATGTAAAACTCGTTAAAAAAAATTGACTATTAAAAATAATTTTTATATAAAAAAACTCAATTTCCTAAATAAAATTAACAAAAAATATAAGAGGACTGTTATGCACATACGCATACGATCTAGACCGTCTATGGACATAAAGCTCACGTTAGTCCCACCGTCGGTCCCACTCCACGTTCACATACGATCGAGCAAGCGCGTCTGAACTTAGCATATTTCAAAACACATAATGTTGATTCATGTTATCATGTATACAGCAGCAGCAGTAGTAGTAGGGAATAGGGATATAGTAGTCCCTCTCTGGTCTCCTTTTAGTAGTGCACTGTGCACAGAAAAGTGACAGCCACACAGACTTAGGTCCCCATATCTCTAAATACTCTATCTCATGGGCTCAAAAAGCGAGGACCCCCTTTCCCTCCCTATTCCCATTCCCAAACAACAATAAAGGAACCCCTCTTTGGAATTGTTTTCCAAACCCAAATCCCAAACTTCTTTCTTAAATATTGCCCTATTTATTATACAGTTATACTTATCTCTTGAGATAATAAATATTGAATAATAAAATAAAATTGGCATCAAATGCGTCAAGGTGTTGTTTGACAGAGATTCAAATCACAAAATTTTATATGATGTCTTTAATTAGAGTGTATTTAAATCGCAATTTACTAATTTTTAATTATTATATGAGATTTTAAATGAAAATAATAAATAAATAAATAAAGGAGTTTGTGGCTTAATGATGTAATTTTAGAATCTATTTAAAAAATATATTCATAAATGTTTGTTTTTAGGTGAATGTCCCTTCTCTGTATTTAGATTATTTATTATGATTAGTATACAGAATACCAATTAAAAATAATTGATATTTCGTTCACTTACCATAATATTTTGTTAGTCTACAAAAAATTTATTTTCAGTATTTAAATTATTTATCATGGTCAATAGACAAAATATCAATTAAAAAAAAGTGATATTTCGTTCACTTATTATGTTATTTTGTCTACTTATCAAAAATTGAACATTTACCTAATTAAAAAAAAGTTGTAGATTTCTTTTCGAATATTATATAAAAAATAAACTATTTATTAGATTTTTTTAAATCTTTTATATCTCAGGGTATTTTTGGTATTTTGTTTTGTAATTTTTTTATAAATATTTTGTTTTGTATTTTGGTATCACATGAAATGCACGTGTAAGTTTAGTTAAAAATTAGACGGAATATTTAAAATTTAACAATAGAGCAATAATTAAAGAGTTTAGAGACTACTAAAACTAATAAAAAAAATCAAAGACCAAACTATCACTTAAGTAAAAATTTAAAGACCAAATGAATAATGAATACTTATTTATGAATTAGAAACCCCTTGTTTGTAGGATTAGTTATGTAAATAGTCATTTTAAACAGTATATTTTTAAAAAATAATCATAATTTCAAAAAATTTAAAAATTAATCATAAAATAAAATATATAAAAAATTTATGATAATAATAAAAATATACATAAATTTTTTTTATCATTATTAATTTTTAAATTTTTTTGAAACTATACTAACTTTTAAAATTATTTTGTAAACCCTTGCATTTACTATTGTGTTATTGGTTTGCTTTTGAAAGCCCTTTCACATAGACATAGACGTAGACACATAGTCCATATAGACTAGAGAGAGAGAGAGAGAGGGAGGTAGGTGTATGTGGCCTGTCCGAAAGGACATGAATTGCCCCCCCAGAGGGCAGAGGGCCGAGGGAGGGGGGGTCTGAGTCTGACTGGCAAGAAAGGCATTAAGTGCGTTTAAATTGGTGAGATGAGATTGCTTCTGTTGGGAAGAACAAAACTCTGGGCATTTTGGTCATACAAACACACATTACCTCCTTTTTCTTTATTCCTTTTCCTTTTCCTGCACCACTTCTCTCTCTCTCTCTCTGCCATGCCTTCCTTCCTTCCTTCTCTTATAAATTTCTCAGTCTGATTCTGACCCCACTCATCTCTTCTCTTCTCTTCTCTTCTCAGCACTAAAAAAAAAAAAAAAAAAAGAAGCTCAAATATATCTTTTGATGCCTTTTCGCCTTTACAATTCATTTTCCTTCACGGGACCTACTTTTTTAGTTTTTTTTCCTTCTTCATTTTCGATTTATATTATTGATGTTAGATTTTCGTCCAGGGAAAAACACTTCTCAGCATGCACCAACTCAAACTGTATTTCGACAAAAATACAGAACAAAGTCAAAGGTCAAAAGAAAGCATCAGGGTTTGATTCTCCTATGCTTAAATCAGAAAAATACACGAGAATAATTTTTAAACAAAGTTGTAAATTAGAGAAAACATTTCCATTTATTGTATTTTTTATAATAATCAGTCGGACTAGTTTCTTCAAAACTTCTTTGATGAGATCACTAATTGTAGAAACTATCTCAATTCAATCTCTTTGAAATGTTGAAAATATCTCTTATTTATTATAATTGATACTTAAGCTTTAAGTTTGTTTGGATATAAGTTTAAATTACATTTTAATGTAATAATATAATTTAAATTTTGGGAGGTTATTACATGCATACCAATTTGCATAGATATGTACAAATTTGATTTGTGCTTTAGGAGTTTTACAAATATATATTTTAATGATGAAAATTAGTTATATGACATTTGACATAGATATCCATGTGTGAAAATAATACTAAACTATTAATAAAAATATAATGTTGGAAAATTAGATTAAATTTTTTTAATTCACAACTCCAGCATCAAATAAAACATTAAACGTTATTTCTTTGAGTATGTTACTTCCTTCAATGAAAATTCAGATTGTTTGGAAAAAAAATATTTCCATAGGTTGAAAGAATTACAAAAATTTTCATGAAAAATCCGAATTAGTTGGAAATTAGATATTAGAAAATCCATAATTTTCAGAAAAGAACTATTTCCATAAAAATTCAAATTTGTTAGAAATAAAATATTTTCCAAAAATATTCCATAGCTTGATACAAAATTCAAATGGGTCAGAAAAAAAAATGTTTCCTAAGTAATAAAATATTTATATACGAAAATTGATGGAAAACAAATAGCAATATGTAATGAAAACGTTGAGAGAAACAAAAGTGAGAACCTTTTGTTTGGTTTGGCCATCTTTGACCATTTATGGGGATGAAAAAAGTGGTTTGAAAATAGTTTGTAATAGTTTGAAAATGATTTGTAAAAATGATGTAAGAATGGTTTGACTCTTTGCTAATTTCGAGGTGATATGAATGGTTGAGATTTAAAGATATTGTATAGGGATTTGGAAAGTTGAAAAAAATGGTTGAAAAAAATGGAATGGAATGGATTTGAAGGATTTAAAAAGTTGAAAAAAAATGAAAAATGGGAATGGAATGGAATGAGAGAAATGGGTAAGGCAAACAAAAGGTTAATGAAATTCAATTTGCTATAAAATAAAACTCTTTAGTATCAGTATTTAAAAAAAAAAAAGATGAAAAAGGAAACTAATAAAAAAATTAGGTATATGTAAGGGTAAAAGTGTATTAAAAAAATGTATTTTAATTAAGGAAACATTGAATATTGATTGAATAATTATGAAAATATCAAATGTTCTCAAATAATTTTGTAAATATTGAGTCAAATCAATATAAATTTGTAATTTTTTCTTTAAATTTAATATTTTATTAGTGTAATTATTATAATAATATGGTTTAAACAAAAAAATTATGTTTAGACTGCAATCCAAACAACCTTTTACCTTTTTAGAATATAAATTATGAAATTATTTCGTATTAAGTCAACCACAAAATATCCACTTAAATTATGAAATGATCTTTTATTAATTGCATCTTTATGAGAAAAAAAAATCTCCAAACTTTCCTTAATCGCGGCCTTTGAGTCCTGAAGACTCTTTAATTCCTGATAATTTTATTATAAATTAAAAGAAAATTTCCCCTTTCAAAATATAAATAGGCTATCACAAGAGATGATTCGTTAAGTTGCTTTGATACAAACTTTAGGAAGACATGCTATAGTAGAAGGAATATACATTTCCTAGTGTTTGATTTAATTTTACTTAAGATCCATTTAAATAGAAATTCAAACCATATTTTACTGTAGTATTAAAATTTAAGTTTGACTTTTTGTTAGTACTAGTTGTAACAACATGATATAAACTCAAATTTTTCTATTTGAATTTAATAAAGAGAGGATTCAAACTCGTACTCGATGTTGCAATTCAAATGAGACCACCAACTACTTTGTTTGAAACTTGTTAAATATAGGGTTGGATAACAATTTAAATAAAAATCGAATTTATATCATCTTGTTACAATATTAACAATAATAAAAAGTCAAACTTAAAATCTTTTGTAACAATAAAATATTATTTGAATTTATATCCAAACGGGCCCTTAATTTATATTAGATTATATAGCCCATTAGGAGGAATTACAAAAATAAAAAATAAAAAATCATTTTAAGTGTCCATTTAATAATTGAAAAATTACAAAAAAAATATAACACTTAATAATTTATGCTCAAAGTGGTCGCTCTATGTTTATTGTATAAAAGTATAGGTACATTTAAAAAGTACAATATAAACAGGACATAAATTATTAACGTGTCAAAACTAGACATTCATTAAAACCCTCCTTAATAACTTATGTCACAAATATCAAATATAAAAATAAAAATTAAAAATGCTCTTACAAACAAGATATAAATTATTAACGTTTTAAAAAAAAAGTCAAAATCCTGCGGAACATTATGCACCTCAAAGACTTTAAAGACCACATCAAAAAGCTCTTATGTCACTTGTAATGACGATAATATAGATTTCAAAGGCATTCATGATGAAATTAAATTGAATTTTATGTACACTTAACCATGCAAGGCCAAGGCCGACATCTGTAGCTATCTCATACTTTTGGCGATACATGCTGGTTTATTTATTGATTTTATGACTTGTTGCCAATTAGTACTAATTAAGTCACTATATTGCGCTTTCTATGAATAGACAGAACTAAATCTTGAAGATCTGTTTGTTGCTAAATTATTCAACTTTGTCTATTTTCAAACTTCTCGAATCCTCTTGTTTTCTAACATTGAAAAAACTAACAGACCATATTAACCAATGTTAGTCAAATTCCTTGGTAATACCTTAATTTACTCTATCAATTTGGTATAAAGAAAAAAAGAAAAAAAAAAAAGAGATTCTTATCTCAACACTCATGATATAAGATAGGTTTCAATATAAAAAATCAAGAAATTAACGATATCATGAAATAAAAACATGTCTCTGTAGCTTGACTCACGCAGTACAGAGAATAGTACTATAATTATTTTGCAAAACTTCCGTAAATATGTTAATTACAATAATACAACCCCATGCATTAAGTAAGAGATGGACGATTTTTTTAATGATATTGCCCAGGGAAGGGTGCCTCTAATATGTTGCACTAACATGCTCTTAACTTACACACTTTTTTTTTAAATTTAATTTATAACTACCAAAATAGTTATAACTAGATATACGTTTATGTACATCAGTAAAAGAAAAAAGGAAAAAAAAAAAAAGAGTTACACACACCTCACTCATTACAGTTACACTCTTTAAAATATATAACAATAAAGGTCTATCGATTAGAGACACACAGTTACTAAACAAAAGCAACAAAATGGGGTTTTATAATTGAAATATATATATATATATATGTTGAATACATAGATTATTTTGGAATAATTAGGGTATATTTAGCAACTCTCAAATTTATTAAAAGTGGTTATAATATAAGTGAGTAAAGAGCAGACAAACTGAAAGGCGATAATAGACGCACCATAATGTCTAATTTCAGCAAAAATCTACAAAGAGATTGTCAAAATCAAATTAGACTTAGGGGTAGTTCGAAAGCATTTAAACTAAAAAAAATTTAGATCAAACCAAACATGTATTTAATGTAGCTAATAACTTGATTTAATCCTTTTTAATGTAAAATTCATTGCCAAAAAAGCCTCTTAATTATATACTCCGTGTGTTTATGTAATAACTTTCCCCAATCTCTCCTTGAAACAAACTTTGACTCCATCTTGAGGTAGAGTATTAATTTGAAATACGAATAAGGATCGTAGAAAAATCAGAACGCGTAACATACACGAACCGGTGAATTAATTCAAATACGGCCTAAATCGTATAAACTCGACCGAGACGATTAGCATTATCCATAATAATACTACTACTAATAATAAGAATAAAATTAGTAGGTGAGTACTGAGGGGGCCAAGGCCCCGGGGAGAACACGGTGGAGCCCACAGCGGAGTGGAAATAGGAAAGCATTATTGGTAACGCGAAAAGGGCTAACACAGCCTTGACCAAAGTCGGCAAGACCTACATAATATTCATTATATTTGTGTCTCTTTCTTTCTCTCTCTCTCTCTCTCTATATATATATATATGTTTTTGTATATAATGTGCGTGCGTGCGTCGCGTCAAAGCTGGACTTACTCACATTTCTCTCACGTGGGGGCTTGGGGCCTTTTCCATAATGTGACGAAAAATTACTAATGTATCACATTATCATATATAATAATCGTGCGATATAAATATGACACAGCTTCTAGTCAAATTTATAACCGTTTTTGAAAATTTTAAGAAAATAGCTACTGTTTATAAAATAATTTTAAAAAATAATCACAGTTTCAAAAAATTTAAAATTAGGAATGTAAAAAAATTTTGACAAAATTTGTGCCTAGTGTTAGAAATTTTTTACAGTATTTTTATGTGTATTTTTGTTATTTTTTAGAAAATTCTTATAGTTTTACGACTAGTTTTTAAATTTTTTAAAACTGTGGCTATTTTTTAAAAACACACAGTACAAAATGACTATTTATTTAATTGACCAGTTTTAAATATTTAAATAATTTAGAATTATTCAAAATTATTTAACTACTAATATCATTATACATTTAAATTTTACAGTGATTTTGAATAGTAAAAAAAATTATTTAAATGCACTTTTTACAAATATTCTCTTAATTTATCGTAATACAAAATATATTAATTTATATTTTAATTCAGTCTAAATTTATACATTTGATTGACTTAGAAGTGTAATATTATGTAGCTATCCTGAACAATTGTAACTTATTGACAGTTGGAGTATTAAAAGTGTTTAAGAAAAAATACACTTTTTACTCATTTAAGTATATAATTTTAGACTGAATTGAAAAACCGAGAGATATTGTTTGCGTCATGATAAACTATAGGATATTTGTAAAATTTTGCAAGAAATAAGAAGTTTTTGATATTTTTTCTTGAATCTTCTAGGCTTATGCATTATGCAAATTTTTTTTGTCCTTTTTAGAATTTTCTGAAGAGATTTTTAAGGATTTAGCCAAACTTTATACTAATTTTTTAGAGATCAGGCATAGTTTTAGAAATTTAAGATATTAGGCATTTTTATTTTTTATTTTATCCAGATGAAAATTTTAATAATAATATATTTGGTTTACTCTTATAAGTTGAATGAGCCGAATTTTTTATTATTATTTTTATTTAATTTGGACGGTATTTTTAAGTAATTATTATGAATCCTTATGTCCATTCAGGTATTTAATGACTATTTCTTTAATTTTGATATTCTAAGGCTTCAATCCTTCAAACTTTACCTTTAAAATGACTAATTTCTTAATTGGCCTTTTTATAGAATAACGTATAAATTATATCTTAGATAAAATTAAAAATAATCAATTTGATAATTCTATTTAAGAAATACTAATTGTATATGTAAATATTTTTGATTATTTACTCAATTACCTTTATTTTTTTTATTACCAAAACTTCAAGTTTGTAGCATCGCTCAATTTATTATTGTTATTATATCGAAGTATTGGTCTCTGTCGGCAATCTAGTCTCACTTTCCGATTTAACATCAGCAACTACACTAAACTTTCTTGAATATCAATTAGCAAATTCTGAATTCAAAATAGGGGGATTTTGAGGAATGTCCCATTTTTAGTATAATGATAATCTATATTCTATGTGTATTGTACACCTCAAAATTTATACTATAAATATAGAGTTGAAATAAAAAGAGCACACCACATAGGACATAGATTATTAAGTAGCATCAATAATAATTTTATTTTATAATTATTCCTTCAAAATACACTAACGCTGCATTGTCAGAAAAAAAAAATAATAGAATACAATCTTTGTTAAGTAATTATATAATTTTTAATTTCCAATATTCTTCTAGTACGGAATATCATTTTCTTTATAAAAAAAAATAGAGACTTTATAACAAGGTAAGAAAAAACTCAATATTTGTCTATTAAAAAAGATAAAGTAACGATTTAAAATGGTTTCATTTGGTTATTTTCTTTCCACTTTAAAAACTCTAAAATGAAAAAATCCAAAACGAAACGAAGCCGGAAGAAAAACAAAGGACGTACCTCCAAAGGTAAGGCCATTGGGAATGTAAGACCATTTCCAATTTAAATGTCAATGTCAATGCCAAATTTGACACTCAAAAATGTAAAAATATTATATTTGAGATTTGATGCTCCACTACACAAATGCTATTTTAAATACTATTTTATTATTTTATTATTTTTTAGTTTCAAAAATCAATAAAAATAGTTGATGCTTACCAATAGTAAATAAGACTATAGATAGTCCTAATGACTTATTGGTAAGATGAAACTTTATTGAATAAAATAATAAATTTTAATTCATTTGGTTATTTTCTTTCCACTTTAAAAACTCTAAAATGAAAAAATCCAAAACGAAACGAAGCCGGAAGAAAAACAAAGGACGCACCTCCGAAGGTAAGGCCATTGGGAATGTAAGACCATCTCCAATTTAAATGTAAATATCAATGCCAAATTTGACACTGAAAAATATAAAAATGCTATATTTGACATTTGATGGTCCAATGCACAAATGTTATTTCAAATACTATTTTATTATTTTTTAGTTTCAAAAACCAATAAAAATAGTTGATGTTTACCAATAGTAAATAAGACTACAGATAGTCATAATGACTTATTGGTAAGAGAAAACTTTATTAAATAAAATATTAATTTTTAATTAAATACCTAAAAATTGACCAATCACTGCTCTATTTCAAATGCTAAAATTTGACATTATGTTATATTTGGTGTCAAATTTGACACCATATATAACATTTGCTAAATTTAATACTAAATTTAGCATTACATTAGAGAATGCTTTTTATGCTAAAATATCAAATTTTAGCATTGGCACACAAATTTGACATGGTAACGGATGCTCTAATAACAACATTACAAAAATGACCCTTTTGGTATTTCCTATATAAGTGGTTTTGGTTTGTTAGTACCATAAAGCCGTATTTGGTATCTTCATTGGCTTACTTTTCCGTAGCGTTGAATGTGATTCCATGAATCATGTACTATAGATCTTCTATTTTGGTCTCTGAGCTCTCTGCAGGACTGGATAGAGGCATAGAGCATTGGTAATTGGGGTTCTCTCTCTCTCTCTCTCTCTCTCTCTCAATCTCAAGAGTCAAGTCTCCAAAACCTGTTCTTTTGAAAGCAAATTGTTTGAAAAGCAAAAGAAGCAAAGCAATACTCTACTGTCACGTTGTTAACGTACCTTCCCTAGAGACCTGTCAAGAAACATAAGCTGAGAAATGAGAATGAGATGGGTCGGTGAAAGTGTTTTTTGAGAGTGACCAATCAACCCAACGTAGAGAGTTTTCACTTTTAGATTTTCTGCTATATATATATATTTTAAATATAAGAGGCAAGTGAAGAAGTGATCGGTATTGTACTTGTGGTAGAGATTTTTAAATTTCTTTTTGAAACTAATCTTACGTCTATAAGTTTCTTTTGGCATTTTGATCGTTCATAAACTACTTTAATTAGGTTGTTTGGATGACATTTTAGAAGCATTATATTTCTAAAAAGATATTTAAACACAAAACGTGGCTTCTAAAATTGTTTATAATTACTATATAATGAATATATACTTCCATTCATTTACCATCCAAACCCTTCAAATCTGCCCGGACGAAGCACATTTTGCTTGTAGAAGGCTTTTTTTTTTTTTGAAATTGTTGGTGTTTTATTTTATTTGTGTTTTTTAATCACCTTTTACATGCAAGGGTCATGCTAGGTTTAAGCACATGGCGAGATCTATTTTCACTAGTAATCATTGCTCAATATATTAGCCAAGCAGATATCTTTCATGTCTCATTGTACATATATTATTATCAACTATAACTAACCTCTTACTCAATTAGTGAAATATTACAATATTTCCGAATAAATTACTTTATATTGCTTATTACTCTGTTTTTTTTTCCTTGTCTATATTTTTGCTTTTCCACTTTCAGCTGAAGCCTAGGATGTCCTTTCCCATAAATTTATATTTCACAACAAGTGTGGCAAATATTTAATACGAACCTACTTATGTAACTCTTTAATTTACGTATACCAAAGCAAAATCATATCATTCCCACTAAATTTTGTCCCTCTACTCACGTCTCATGGCTTTGTTAATAACCCAATTAATCTCTATCATCTCCCATGATTAGCACTGAATTAGAGAGAAATTAAAGTTAGGAATTGAGGCCAAAACTAGGCAGATTATGCAAGAAAGACCCTACAGGTAAGTATGGTGTGTAATTGATTAGATACGAGGATCACGGGCGAGTGGACCACAGAATATAAATGTGGCACTCGACAATCCTCAAATTTTACATGACGTCCTAATATGTACGCACATAAATATGTGTATGTATATATATATATATATATATACCTGGACCATATTGCATGATGCAATTTGCATCTCTATTTATTAATTTACACCAACAATTATGACCCACGAGTTGTGTTGGGGTTGTGTCTGTGACCTTTTTGTGCTAGTGGTTATGACTTGAGGTAATGTGTGGACTAACAACCAAAGCAAAGTCTCTTGGTCTCTGATTGGACGAGGCATTTTCAAGATCCAAGTTTTGGGGGTTTATTATTATCTCATTTGAGTGGATGGCATTGTCCACCACCAAAAGTCTCACTCAATTCTCGTTCTGATTTTGGAAGGGAATTAGGTGTAGTGTGATGGTAATGACTACATATGGGCCAATAGAGTGTCTGTTTACGGTATTGGTCTCATTAGGCCCATTTCCGTATTGGGCTCATTAGGCTTCGACCACACAAATAAAAGTACAGTAATGGTTCAAAAAAGAGAGAAAAAACTCTCAATTTTAAGTAACAAAGAAAGAAGAGAAGAAACCCTCCCAGTAAAAGAAAAAAGAAGAGAAGAAACCCTATAAAATATCCTCACTCCCCTAATAACGACAAAGTACAAACTTAAATGTAAATAATTTTAAGGATTAATATTCTAATTATCATTTAGTTTATTCAAGAAAAGATACCAAATCGAAAGTTATCTCTTGTTTTGGAAATTATTCAAATGTATATTTTAAAATGGCCGTTGACTTTTTAAATTTTAAGGTAATTTACACGTTATATTTGTATTATAAAAGTAAAAAAAAAAAGGAACTGTGAACATTTGAATGGAAATATCAAAGGAGGGAAGCGGCCAAACTAATGCATGAAAATATAGGAAATTAAACCACTCTACGTATAAGCGATAGGAAATAGCACACAAGTCAATGTCTAGGCCAAAGTGAATATACAAGGCAAATAAATATTGAAATTTGTTTTCTTATGTTCAAATTTCCTTATCACAAACCACAACCACCTCATAAAATCCCTCAAAAATCCATAAAGGAAAATAAAAGAACAGAAAATACATATGTACCAAACGCTTGGCTGAGGATATTCCACTTATTTTCCCTGGCTTTCATTCATTCACTCACTCACTCATTAGTGAGAGAGACAAAAAATTATGGCTCTCACAGTTTCAACTCTCATCGTCTCACGTATCAACTATTCTCGTTGAGCAAATAGAGCTAATTGGCGATAATAATGATCAGGCAATGACGATGATATTGATCAGTCGAACTACTTGTGATTGATCATTTCATGTCCAAGCTTTTTCCATGGCCTCTTTTTGCCTGAACTCTCTGCCTCTGCCATCGTCTTCTCAGCCTCGCAAGCTCGTGGAAACCCCATTTGCGTTAGTGAATGGTTCGAACAGTGTTCACTTGAGAGGAGAGGCTTTGAAGCCCATCGTCATCAGTGGAAATCCACCCACTTTCGTCTCTGCTCCGGGTCGCCGAATTGTCGCTGGTTCGTCTAAATTTGGCAATACTATTCTCTTTTATGTTTTGTTGTGACAAATAATAGAAACTCTTATATATATATATGTGTGTGAATTAAATAGTTGGAGATTTGCATGGCGATATTGAACAAGCAAGATCTGCGTTTGAGATGGCTGGAGTGTTGAGTTCTGATGGTCAAGACTCGTGGATTGGTGGCCAAACGGTAAATATGCCTCCAATGAACTGGATTTGTATAAGCCCGTGACTTCATTACAGCTTTTGCTAAAGAGAAGAAGAGGAAACTTTTTGTAACTATTGTTGTTTGATTAGAACTTAGAAAGAGAAAGAAAGGGTATTCTCAAATGTGAATAACTTGTTTATGTTTTGAGTTAATAGGTGCTTGTTCAGCTTGGAGATATCCTTGACAGAGGGGAGGATGAGATAGCCATTTTATCATTGCTAAAGTCTTTGGAGATACAGGCCAAAGCTATCGGCGGAGCGGTTTTTCAGGTTTGTGATGCTAAAAAGTCCAAAAAGTTTATGAAGCTTTGATGCTTAGTTTTTACATAGGCTTTGATTGTTTTTCTAATGGAGTGACATTCCTAATGATTTAGGTGAATGGGAATCATGAGACTATGAATGTTGAAGGCGATTTCAGGTACGTTGATCCCGGGGCTTATGACGAGTGCAACGACTTCCTCGAGTACTTGGATGCATACAGAGAC
Organism: Boehmeria nivea var. tenacissima; assembly: GCA_018132145.1. NCBI lineage: Eukaryota > Viridiplantae > Streptophyta > Magnoliopsida > Rosales > Urticaceae > Boehmeria > Boehmeria nivea. Next base: position 15,900,649 of record CM030874.1, read on the forward strand.
GACTGGGAGGAAGGCTTTGTCAACTGGAGCGGCATCTCTGCAAGGTGGAAAGAAGAGCGCAAGATGTCGCAAAACAACTGGGGCCCGTGGAATCTAGTGAAGGTACTAAGGCTCTTTTCGGTTAATCGATGTTGTCGCTTGAGAATACTTGTGTGAAGTTGACCTTTGGTTTGGTGTCAAGTGGGCCGAGATGCTAGAGACTAGGTGGCCAATGCCTGCCAAGGCCGGATTAGAGGATGGTAAAACTTATGTCCTGTGTAATTATGTCGCGTGCCATGTCTGAATTCTCAAGCATTTTGCGAGAATTAGAGCGTTGTTTTTCTTTTTCTTTTTATTGTTCGTGTTTCGATGTCAGCTCTGATCAAATTTGCCATACGTTAGGACAGAGACAGAAGGGGATTATTGCGAGGTCAATCCTTCTAAGACCGGGAGGCAAATTGGCGTGCGAGCTAGCGCGTCACGCAGTTGTTCTCAAGGTCAACGATTGGGTGTTCTGTCACGGCGGCCTTCTACCTCACCACGGTAAGCAAAGGGTTCTGAAATTTGGGATGTTTTAGTGCTCCTAGTCATGCACTCATTAAGGATTTTCTGAAACACTGAGTGTTGATTTCTTGCGCAGTTGCTTATGGCATCGAGAGGATCAACAGAGAAGTGTCTCTCTGGATGAGAGGTCTCGGCGAAAGCGGCAAAGAAGCTCAAATCCCTTTTCTAGCTACCAAAGGCTACGACAGCATTGTTTGGAACCGCCTCTACTCGAGAGACACTTCGGATTTACGAGACTATCAACTTGAGCAGGCAAGTACTTGGAACTCCTTGCTTTGACATATAACATTCTTGAATTTGTTTGGCTTTTGACACAAAATCTCTCACAGATAAACTCTATTCTGGAAGAGACCCTGCAAGCAGTTGGTGCCAAGGCAATGGTGGTGGGACATACTCCTCAAACTTCAGGGGTAAATTGGTACGAAGAATCTCTTAACATGGCTCAATGTACTCGTGATTTGTTTACGAACCAATGATGTCCTTAAATCCACGGTTTATTTCTCGCAGTAAATACAATTGTAACATATGGCGCGTTGATGTCGGAATGTCGAGCGGGGTTCTAAACTCAAGACCAGAGGTGACCTTAAAACCTTCAGATGCCTCCTTCAGGACCAGTGTTTCTTAATTTATGCCAAATTGAACTTACAATGCGACTGTTTTTCCAGGTTCTTGAAATTAGAGGCAATCAAGCAAGAATTATAAGGAGCAAGAGAAATGCATTCAGTGAGCTACAGGCTGCTGAGTTTACATAGAGGCGAGCCAATGAATTTAACAAGGTACTATGATTAGTACGGATAGAGATCTACTGTCGCGTTCCGTTTAGCCAAATAAAACATGACACTTTAGACAAACTTGAACCATATTTAAGTTATTTTAGGTTTAGTTTTGTGCACTCATTTTTATGTAAATAACAACTTTGTATGGTTTTCGATTCGCAGGATACTTGTTGGATTTTGAGGAGCAGCAATTCAGCTACCAATTTGGTTTTGTAAAATACTTGTTGGATTGCTGATCCATGGCTTTTTTTATACCGCAAAAAGCAAGGCTAACTTTTAAAGAAGCAACACAAGAAATTGAATACCCGACGTGGAATCAAATATATATATATGTATATATGTACATTGTTTTTGGGGTCTTGGTTTCAAGAGAAGTGATTGATTGTATCTACTATGCCATTGAATCTGAATTTTGAAGTCGAACTCATGACAAGTACGCATACCAATTTGAGATAAGTTGATTGTTGATATTGTTATAAGGGTTGACAACACAACCCAAATGGCTTTGTATGTAAGTTAAATATAATAAATTCATCAATATGGTTGATTGTGTTGCTGTTCTCAATTTATAAACTAATGGACCTTTTTTATTTTTTTTTTTTTTTTTTTAATCATTGGTGATTGAATTAGTTTATTTACGTATTACATCAATATAATGCCAAAGAGTTGGCCTAGTGTTAAAGGTCTTAAATTTAGAAGGCCGGTCCCTTTTATGTTTAAGAGGTAAATTCTCGGGGGTGAAATTATTTAGGATCACATTTGTTAAATAAGATTAGTTATAAATCTTTTTCAGATACAAATTCAAATCACATTTATCTTTAGCAGCATATAAAGCTGCAGTCCAATTTTTTTTTTTCATAGAAATTTAACTTATATTATTTTATAGTTTAGTGTAATAAAACGGATCAATATAAATTGTCACTTTTTAAATTATGTTTTAAATAGGCTAGTAAGGCAGTTGGCCGGTTTTCATTGTCCATCTTTCTGATTTTTCTCAACTTCTAAAGAAGCTCCCACTCTCTCAGCTTCGTTAACTCCGCTAACCTATACCCAACACCCCCCACCGGCGCATTTTAGCATTGTATGCCAGCACTCGCTCACTCTCTTCTTCCTCTTCCCAATCGCCGCCCTCTTATCCTGCGCACCCTCTCTCTCTCCGCCGCCATGAGCTCCGCCTCCCTCGCTCTCTCCGCCTCGCCGCTCCTCGGCTCCGGCAATGGGCTCCGGCGAGGCCTCGGCCGATCCAGGGTCTCCATGAGCGTCTCCTCCGCCGGAGCCCGATCGCAGGCCGTCGTGAGCGACGGCTTGTTCGCCGATTACAAGCCCAGCCTCGCCTTCCTCTTCCCTGGCCAGGTGTGTTCTTGGTTTCGAAATCTCTGTTTGGTCCGTGAATTGCTGAGACGCGCACATTCATGCGCGAATGTGTTTGCTTTGTTCGATCTGGTTTGGAATTGGAACTGCTTTAATTAGGAATTTGTTGATTTAGATGCTAATTTTTTGTTTTTCCCCATTGATTCGGTCACATGTAACATGATTTAGCTCATCTTTGTTTACGATTAAAATGATGATTGTGTTATTCAAAGTGCATTGTGCCGTTTTCTAGCTTGACCAGGCATTTCACATTGTAATGTGATAGTTCAAATATTCATCAGGATTTGTGGTAAATAAAGAAAAATAGAAGAAATAAAGAGAATTGAAAAGCCGTGCTCTTGTGAACTATGTCTACCAAAAAACACTTTGGGGCCTTGGAACTCGGAAGAATCTCCCGTGTGGCCGTGTGATTGAATTATGAGATAATCATAAGAGTCTTGTTAGTGTAGTTAATTTAGGTTAATATGTTTTATCTATCTTTGACCACTTATGGGTTATTATTACCTTTTTTTCTCGACTTGTGGACTCCGGTGGGAGATTACACATTGGGTTGGCTCTAGTTATATTATAGTTGCAATATTGATCTGATTTATCTGAAACTGAACCTCAAGAGGTTGCTAAAAGTGAGCTGGGCTGAATTCATTTCTTTTCATGTTTTGTCATTTCGGCGTGTTAGGGTGCTCAAGCGGTTGGAATGGGAAAGGAGGCGCAAAATCTTCCCGCTGCTGCAGAGTTGTACAAGAAAGCAAATGATGTACTAGGGTATTCTGCGTATAACAATTTGTCGTCATATTAGTTTAGCGTGTTTGTAAATTATGATATACAATGCGGCGAAAGGTGGTGTTGGGTAGGGCTTGCAACTCGTCATTTCTTTTTTCTAATTTATCCATTTTACTTCCAGGTTTGATCTCCTCGATGTTTGCATCAATGGACCGAAAGAGAAGCTAGATTCGACTGTTCTAAGTCAGGTATTGCGACGATTAATAGCATCTCCGAACGTGACATGTAAAATCCAGCTGTATGGAATTTGATTGCTTTCTAATATCTGTCTTCTGGAGTATTTTCTAACATAAATGAAATTGTATCTCGGATATTTCCGCTAAAGTGCCATTGTTTAGAATCTAACTCAGCACCTTTACAGCCAGCTATATATGTCACAAGCCTAGCTGCTGTAGAGTTGTTCCGCGCTCGTGAGGGAGGTCAGCAGATCATCGACTCTGTTGATGTAGCATGTGGTCTGAGCTTGGGAGAATATACTGCTCTAGCTTTTTCTGGGGCCTTCAGGTGAGACTGATGGGAGTATTCGATAAGAAAGAAACCGTCTCACAAGCATATATTTATTTGCGTATTTCTTTTCGGTTCTCATGCCCTTTCCTTCTCTTCTTTTTTGTTCAATATGCAAGTTTCGAGGACGGTCTCAAGCTGGTAAAACTACGAGGAGAAGCAATGCAGGTAAAGACATTGTCTAATAGGCCTACCAAGTTCGTTTTCCTCCTATGGTTGATTTGACAATTCTTTTCTACTTCGTCAAGGAAGCTGCTGATGCCGCCAAGAGTGCTATGGTCAGTGTCATAGGACTGGATTCAGAGAAGGTTCAACAGTTGTGTGATGCAGCAAATGAAGAAGTTGATGAGAGTAACAAAGTCCAGATTGCAAATTATCTGTGCCCTGTAAGGACTTCTATATCCTCATTAAAACCCGAAAATCACATAATGGCTTGTTATATGGTCATGTCGCAGCACTTGACCATGGCACTTGTTGCTTCTACATATGGTAGGGAAATTATGCTGTATCAGGAGGTTTAAAAGGAGTGGAAGCTGTAGAAGCCAAGGCAAAGTCGTTTAAAGCTCGCATGACGGTACAATTCCTTCTACTATCACTTTCATGTACTTTGTGCTTCCGATTAAATGACCGCCAAATTCATATATCTGCTTCTCTGTCCTTTTCTGCCCAGGTGCGTTTAGCTGTTGCCGGTGCATTCCACACCAGTTTCATGGAGCCGGCTGTGTCGAGATTGGAAGCAGCATTGGCAGCAACGGAGATTAGGACTCCAAGAATACCAGTTATTTCCAACGTTGATGCACAGCCACACGCAGATCCCGACACAATTAAGAAGATTTTGGCACGACAGGCAAGGTTCTCAGACCTTTTCGTCTCCCCGAAATTTAAACAGCAGGATTATTAATCTCCACTCAATTCAATCTCGCAGGTGACTTCTCCGGTTCTATGGGAAACAACAATCAAGACTCTTCTTACCAAGGGGCTGAAGAAGAGCTATGAATTGGGACCTGGAAAGGTAAATAGAATTTGGCCCGAAAATTTTCTAGAATAACAAACCCTAGTCTCGGTCCAAAGACGCAAAAGAACAAGTTTAAAGCAGTAAACTTTGAGCTGCATTACATCTTTCTGAGCTCCCGCTTTTAACCATTTATCAGGTTATCGCCGGAATTGTGAAGAGAATGGACAAAGGCGCAGACATCGAGAACGTCGGTGCTTGAGAAGGTGATATTATCGCGTTACTTCTTCTGACGCATTCCAAATCATCCAAAGATCATATCAACAGCTTTTACAAGACGAACACACAAGAATCGTGTCCAGAGTTTCGCCGTCTGGCTAAACGGAGAAAACGAAGAAAGAGCTATCATATTTAGAGAAATTTTTTGGGAAGTGAGAGTAGTTTTATGGAATAAAAAACCATAATGTAGTCTTGTCAATTACATTACATAGCCATTCAAATTGTGAAACTTGAATATTGTGTTGTTAATCATGTCTTTAGCTACATTATCATTTGCTGATTTGCATGGAATTTGGGAACTGGGAATGTCTGTGAGGAAAATTTGACAAACAGTTGACAGACGAAAGAAAACCAACAGCAATTCTCATTCCTCCATTAAAACAACCTCCAAAATACAAACGCAAAAAGAGAGACAAACAATGCAGGACCTGTAAATGTGTCAAAATCCTTCGTCGCCGCTAAGCCGGCGGCGGAGGCTGCCTCAGCCGCCGGAGCTGGTCGATCCAGTCGCTCTCCGGAACTTGGCTTGCCCAGTCGGGGGCGACGCCGCCGAAGGAGACCCCGCGCATGGCTTCCATAACCCTGACGGCGGTCTCCGCCGCCAGCGGCGCGTTCCGCCGAGCCTCGTCCTCTCGGAAAGCTCTCGCCGCCGCCGAATCGGCCTGCTCTCTCGTCCCCGCCTCCGCTTCTTCGTCGTCTTCGTCGTCCTCGCTGCCGCTCTTGCCGTCGCTCAGTCGGAGCGACGACACTCCGTTCTCTGCTTCTCTCGCGGCGGCGGGGTAATCGTTCGGAAGAGAGTGAGGCTCGCTGGTCCGATCGGGATCTTCGTCGTCGTCTTCGTCGGCGGAGATCGGCTCGTAGTACTCTGGAGCGCCGTCGTCGCCGCCGAGGTTTGAGTCGGAATCGCTTCCGTTGACATGGTCTGACTCTGAAACAACCACACACATTAGAGAGAGAGAGAGAGAGAATTTAGTGGAAATGCATGAAAGTGTTGGGCTTGAAATGGAAATCAGGAAAACCTTCGATGAAATCGGTTGTAGAAGGCATGGCTTTCATTGTTAGGGATGGGATCCCGAGAAGAGCCAAAAACTGTAAATTAGTTTCAGAAAAGGGACGTACACGTAAAGCTAAAAAATATTCGAGGGGTTGAAGTGCAAAAAAAGAATATCAGTGAAAAATATCACATGCACCAGCCGGGAATCGAACCCGGGTCTGTACCGTGGCAGGGTACTATTCTACCACTAGACCACTGGTGCTTGTTGATGATGGTATATTAAAATAAAATTTAATATTTGTTTGTGAGTTTTTGAAGGCTTACTTCTCAACTATAGCCACAGCCCACATGTTTCATTTGTGTGTGAAATTGGTATTATTAGCTAAGGCAGTGAGAGGCCGGAGAGTGGGAGCTGGGAATATGGCAATTCCCATATTCAGAGCTTCGATTCCTCGTCATCCTTATCCATGTTTCCATGGCTTTGGACATTCTTTTCTACCAGCGATTGATGAATCTTCAAGGAAGAGAAGGTTGCTCTTTTGCGTTCCACCGGAGATTGACAGCCCAGTTCGGTGAGCCAATGCTCAATTTGCTCACACGGGGTTGTTAAATCCACTACCTTTGCTATTGGATTTTGTTCGGAAGAAAGATTTGACTTCATTTTTTTTGTGAAAAAAGTGCTCTCTTTGTGATTGTGCCGAAAGTAAGAGATAACAGTGCCAGGACAAACCCAGTAGCAGTCTTTGTGCATTGTATTTTGGTTAGAATGACCGAGTCTTCAGGAAATCGTAGTTGAGCAAATTTTGTGAAAATTTGGCTTTGTTTCATAGTCTCAACCATACCCTTGTAAATGTAATTTATGCTATTGACTCGGGTGTTAGTTCAAGCTAATACAAGCTGGCTTCATCTACCTTGCCATTTTTTGTAGGCCTGTGTTGTCATTTAGCGTTGGAACTCACCTTATCCCACACCCCAGCAAGGTATTGTACGAAAAGTAGCTCTTTGTAGTGCATTTGTTATTTTTAAAATGAAATTTCAAGCTGTTGTGTTTTTTGAAAAAGGTTGACCGAGGCGGGGAAGATGCTTTCTTTGTAAGCAGCCACAGTGGAGGAGTCATTGCCGTCGCGGATGGTGTTTCTGGGTAAGAATTGCAATTTGGCTTTCCGCCTTTACACATGGTCAGTGAGGTTTTCACTTTTGGGTGAAATGTGACAATTGGGAAGAAAATTAAGCACAAGTGGCACAAGTTGATAAGTTCATCGTTTAGTTTACCAAAGATAAATATTTTCCTTTTTTACAGTTGGGCTGAGCAAAATGTGGATCCTTCGTTGTTCCCTAAGGAATTGATGATTAATGTTTCGTACTTAATCGGGGACGAAGAGGTAGAATTTTCTTATATGATGAACCATTAAGATGTTTTGCAAACCTAAATTTGAACTGTTGCGAGTCTTGTGCGTATCTTGTTTTAGCAGGTTAACAATGATCCACAGATTCTCATAGGGAAAGCGCATGCTGCTACTTCATCTACAGGTTCTGCGACAGCGTAAGTGGATATCTATTAGAATTCAATGTCCATAGTTTTCTAGAGCTTTCCCGTTTGCATTTTTCATTCACCGAGGTATAGAACATCTAGATAACACAACTTTCTGTTTGTCCACGTAGAATTCTTGCCATTTTGGAGGGTAATGGGATTTTGAAGATAGCCAATGTGGGGGATTGTGGGCTAAGAGTTATTCGAGAAGGTAATGCATACCCTTTGTTTTTCCAAAGTGAGCATTTCTATGGTACTCTTTGTATCGCAGTTTCATTTTATTTGTGATGACATGGTTTTAGTTTTTGAAGTTTAGGTCGAGTGTTTTTTTCTACGTCTCCTCAGGAACACTATTTTGACTGTCCCTACCAACTGAGCTCTGAGACAGTTGGCCAAACGTATCTTGATGCCATGGTATGATGACCCCAACGCCAAACATTTTAATGTATACTTTTGTCTTCCCTAACCTAGCTAGCTATGCTTCTGCCTTTCCAAATTAAATCATCATATAAATTTCCGTTGAATGATACCGCTTTTTACACAAGATTGGATATTTCAGAGTCACAGATTATGGCTCTCAGCTCTCTAGTCCTTTCCTAGATTAGGGGTCTATAATTCAACCACCATGAACTTGTACTAATGTTAGCCTAAGGTCTCTCATTATAATGCCTAATTTGCAAACCAAGGAAAAACCAAAAGTCACCTCTTTGAGTTTTAATATAATTGGAAAGGGCCGGGTTAAATCTTCATTCATCATTGTTCTGATTTAATACCTCTTCAAAAACAGGTTACTAGTGTGGAACTCATGGAAGGGGACACCTATAGTAATGGGTTCAGATGGGCTTTTCGACAACGTTTTTGACGATGAGATTGTTTTGACAATGGCCATACACAAAGATGTTGTCGAGGCTGGTACGTGTTTCTCTAGTTCAGGCTATCACTGTTCATTAGTCTATCACAGTTTTAACTGATACTCTCATTTCAATCCTAGCAAAGGCATTAGCTAATCTAGCAAGAACTCATTCATTGGATTCAAACTTTGATTCTCCATATTCAATGGAGGCCAGATCCAAGGTATATTTTTGTTGTTAAAACCAAGCTAATATTATCACTTGACAGCTAAAACACAGTTTGTGATCTGGGTCTCCAACTTCTTTTCAGGGCTTTGATGTTCCTTGGTGGAAGAAAGCTCTTGGCATGAAACTCATAGGTATATGGTTATCAGATCTATTCCCTGTAACGATCCTTGTTTGTTGATACCGTGACTGACCGCAAGGAGTTCTTTTTCCACAGGAGGAAAGCTTGATGACATTACCGTGATTGTCGGTCAAGTTGTAAGCTCCTGATTATAAGGGAAAGAAGCTAGCTGTAACTTTACAGAACCATAGTAGTAAGCTCTGATACAGTTCGTTTCCCTTTTTGTATCCAATATAGATTACTATTGATGATGTAAAGGAATACTTCAGCTTTTGTGAAAATCAAATGAAAAGGTCTCGTCTTTTGATCTGTTTTATTGTCTTGTTACCTAACTGAAAAGCTATAATTTTTTTTCACCCGACTTTCTGCCAATTATTTATGTTTGGCTAAAGTGAATGGTCTTCGCATTATTAAAGTATTCAAATGACTTTTATCAAAAGTTATTATATGGTATTGTTCTAGTTTCACTGTGAATTTGGCAGGGTTTAATTTCTACGAGAAAGGAGATTAGTAGCAACAGCATTGCTTAGAGAATGAGCAAATCAAAATCTTCTCACGAGGACCAAAGCTAAATAAATATAAATCCATAAAGCTAAAGACTTTGTATTGATAAGAATTTACTGCCAAAAAGAATAATTTAACAAAAAGAAAAGAAGCAAAAACCTCTTTGTTGTTCATTTTTTTTTTTTTTTGGGGGGAGGGCTTATTCGACCATACACTGACTGAGCAAGGCAAAAAGAAAAAAAAAAAAAAAAAGAATCTAGTAAACTAACAAAAGTGTAAATGTGTACGGCACACACAAATGGTTTAGAAACTCAGCATCTAACTCGACTAACACCGCCTATTGAATAGACTGCGGCCTTGTATGAAAATTGCTTTTATGTTTCCCTGCTTGCTCGTTCTTTGTCGGAAGCGAGACGTTCAGTTACACACAGGATTATCGACGCCCTGTCTTTATAAATTATTCAAGTTACAGTGCTACTGCTAGAGCCGCTGTTCAGATCTTGAAAGAAGGATTTTCCAGCTTCGTAAGTAGACCAGCAGATGGCTGCGGCTGGAGCATGGAAAAGCATCCTTGGAGTCCACCCCCGAATCAAACCTTTGTAACCGTCCTTCTCCAATATGGTTTTAACAACATCTCTGATCGAACCACTTTTGAATCTGTCGCATCCGCAAATACCCTGTTGCAGAGAATGAATGTTGAGTCAGCCACACAATTATGATTCATAAAGGCACAATACTAAGCTTTGTCATTCGACAAGGAGAAATAATTACAAGTTAAACAGTTATGGTTTGAGATCTAGGACATTTTCTTGGGCAGCTTATTCTCCAAATTATCTAATATTGAAGTTGATCAAGTAGATTTCAGTGTATAGGCTTAAGATTAGACACGATTAAATTGTTTTTTGGTTGATAATCCTTCGATTACCTTTCGTATTGTCCTATTCTTCTCTTCCAACCTAGGAAGCAATAATCTAAGTCTAACACAGACAATATATAGCACATCAAAGGCTAATTATAATAGACATAAAATCAAGAGTGATACTTGTAACGTGGATAATTGTTGCCCTATATTCATGCTTTAAAAGGGTATCAACTTGTAGTTAGATACTATGTTACATCGCAACACTTGGCTACAAGCAAAACGCTCCTCGTTTCACAACCTTTTCCAGATATCACTGTCAAAAGCAAGCATAACCTGAATATTACAAGTCCTAAAATGCTTGCTTTTTACTAACCCATTACATCAATTTGACTTCCTTCGAAATAGCATGTCCTTAATCACCATCCCAGGTCACGATGCCACAATTCACATGAGCTTAACTATTGAGCCTCAAAGTCCAGAACTTTTATGTCAAGGCACCACAATGTGTCAATACCTTAAGTCTTAGACTAGTATAAAAATCCCTCTTTTGTCCAAAATTATCTTTTTGTTTTTGAAAACGTAAAACTAGTATCTAATTAATAAAGACAACAAGTTCAAATTTTTGTTCCAAGCTTCTCGGGCAACAACTAGAATTCAGTTAACAACAGCTTAAAGGCAATAGCACAAAGAACACAACCAATAACATTAACATCTTATTCACTAAATTCCAAAAGCCAAAGCACATAATTCAACACAAAACCACCATTTACCTGGCATTGCAACTGAGTCTTGACCACATCGAGCGGCGTCGTCACCGCCGCAGCCAGCGCCCCGGCCACGGCCCCAGCCGTGGCGTGAACCACCAGCCTCTCGTCGCTGGCGCTTTCGGGCGAGACCTCCATAAGCGCCCGCTTGGCGGCCTCGTAGGTGGCAAAGTGCACGGCCGTGAAGGGCGCGTTCATGAGCACCGTCGTCCGGTACGAGGCGTAGAACGCCCCGGGCCCGTCCTCGCGCAGCACCGTCCGCACGCAGTCCCACACGCCCTTGTACGGGCTGTTCCCCAGCTGCAGCCGCTGCTTCACCATGTCCATCGGCGTGAACACCGCGTCGCTCGCCACCGTCGCGCACACCCCCGCCGCCGCGTGCCCCACGGCGGCGCCGGATTTCCCCGGCCCGCCGCCGTTGAAGGACTTCTTGCAGAGCTCGTAGACGGAGAAGTAGACGGCGTGGGCGGGGCCGGCGCCGAGGCCCATGGCGCCGATGCCGCGGTAGAGCCCGCGCGGGCCCTCCGTCTGGAGGATGGACCTCAGGGCCTGCCGGACTCCGACGGACTTGATGGGGCACGAGCCCAGGGCCTGCATGTGGGTCTTGACGGTGTCGACGGGGAACATGGCCATGTGCTCCACGGACCCGGCGACGGACCCGGCCAGCATGAACTGCCAGAAGTGGAGGCCGTCGTGGGCCTCCGCCGCCGCCACGGCGACCTCTGGGTGGAAGTCCGGAGGCTGCGGGATTGGCCGGAAGTCGGGGTTCTGGAACTTGGCGGAGGCGTCCGTGGCCTCCATGGGAGGGTCCGAGAGCTCGGGCTTTGAGGGATAGTGTTTTGGGATTTGGGGTTTCTGTGGATTGGTCTGAGATGGGCAATCGCCATAAACGGATTTAATGGAGCCGCAATTGCATTGTTTAATTTGTTTGTATATCTGCGAATAGGAGATTGGGAAATCTGAATTGTAGTTCGACGAGGACAAGGAGAGAGAGAGAGATTGCAAGATTGAATTTTGGGGTTTTTTTTTTTTTGGTTGGGGTTTTTGACTAGTCTTATGGCTCCGGAAATTAGGGATTTAGGGTTTCTGTACTTGGCGATTTATTTAATTTATTTTATTATTTATTTTTTTCCCGGTCATAGCATAGAATAGATAAGCACTTGAGACTTGAGAGTAGTTCAGAATTTGGTAGAATAGCGGAGGCAGAGGGTAGAGACGACATGTCGTTTTCATGCTGAAAGAGAGAGGTTGTCGTTTGTGTATCTTAATTCTTAAGCTAGATGACGTTTTCAATGACGTGGCTTTATCTGTTTGTTTCTTGCTTTCCTCAATGGAGATAAGCGACACGTCGTCTTCATAAATGTCGTTTCTTTATCCAACAAACGACGTGTCGTTGACTATGGAGATTAGACTTTCGTGTCGGTTGTGAACTTGGCCAAAATATGTAATTAACCGCAGGTAATTAGAGAAAACTTGCCATGAGAGATATCACAATATTGGTAAAAGTTTGCAAGACAATAAGACCAGTGGTTTGTACTTTGTAGTACTCATTTAATAGCAATATGAGTACTTTTTTCTTTCCAATAATTACTAATTTGGGATATTTCTAATCTAATGTTTTTTTTTTAATTTTTGCTGAATAATCAAATATGGCTAAATGTAAGAAAATTATTCATATATAGTAATACAATAATGTCGTTTGACAAATTATTGTAAAATTGTAGGTGTTTATCGTAAAATAAAAACAAGATTACACTGCATAGATGATAGAACTCTACTGTGAAATTCTAGCACACTGAGAATAAAAAACATAATAATAATAATAAATTCTAGAAAACAAATCCACACATCCTTTCAAAGAGATTAGAGATTACGTTTCTCAGTAACATTTAAACAGAATTATTACACTACACATATAGCTCCATGTCAACCCTTTTAAAGATTCTACCACCATTGAGTACCACAGTAGTTAAAAGAATATATGTATATATATTCCGGAAAACAATAATACTTCTCTTAAGTACTTCAAACAAGTTTGTAGCTCCTCTGTAAGTTAGTTACAAAGTAATGATGAGACAATTAAGAAATGTCTCTAAGGAATGCATTGATGTTGGACTCAGATGACCCATCTTGTCCAATGGCACAATGACATATCTCCCTAAGCTCTCTAACTCTTCTTCTCAATTCTTGAGCTTCATTATCATCATCACTTTCCAAACCCATAAACTTCCTAACCAAACCAGCAATCTCCTCTCTCCCCACCAAACCACTCAATCGATCTCTCTTCACCCTCCACCCGATCTTCCAATCCTCCACTATCACCTTACTACTCAAAATTTGGTCCATACCTAAAGGGAAAGTGAGGAAAGGGACGCCGGCGAAGACGCCTTCGTTGACGGAACTATACCCGCAATGCGACCAAAACCCCGCCACAGAAGCGTGACACAACACTCTCAGTTGGTCACACCACGGCACCACTAGCCCCATCACATCACCATCTCCGCACGAAGCTGATAATTCTCTCAGCCCGTCGGCGTCTCCGCGGGCCACCCACAGGAACCGAACCCCGCTCTCGCGCAAGCCAGCCGCGATTTCGCCCGTTTGGGAGCTCGAGACCGAGAGATAGCTTCCCAAGGAGATGTACAACACCGAGCCACGCGGTTGGCGGTCCAGCCATTGCAAGTAGTGGTGCTGATCTTGCTGAGATGATTGATCAACGCTGTGGTGCGACAAAATATTGGTGTAAGGTATTGCCGGGCCAATGGTGTAAATAGGGAATGAGAGCTCTGCTCTTAGAGCATCGATGGCTTGAGGATCAAGCTCATACACTGTAGGGAATAAGAGATAGTGAGCTTTATGGACCTGAGTTATAACTTGTAGGAGGCGTTTTATAATGTGCGATTTACTCTCTTCAAAGAGGAGAGGAAGGTCAACGAGCCGTGTTGCAGGAAGTCCTGGGATGTAGTCCACCAGCTCAGAGCCTCTTTCTGTTGGCCATAAACCCAAAAAAAAAAAAAAAGTAAGTAATTTCTATATCATGAAGTTTTGAGTAACATCTATAGGCGATGCAAATCTTGAAAATATGAAGCAAATATTTGACCATGAATAATCAGCTTGCAAATTTGGTAGGGATACATGGTTGCAAAACTAAAGATAATATACGTATGGAAATGGAGATGTAGCAGAACATAATAAATTTTATGGAAAAATATCAAGTGGGAAAAGTTTTAGTTGACAACGATTCTCAGATCGTCAGATTTCTTGGCAAGAGAGACTCTTCTCAAATTGAAATCGATTTTCTTTAACAGCTATATTAGTAACAGTTAATTAAACAACTTAAAATTTTCTTCAAATTTTGGAATATTAATAAACTTTTAAAAACATTTGTTAACTAGCTAATTATTACGATTTCTCCGAATAGCATATAGCTTAATTTGAATATGGCCTACATATTTTTAACCTGCCAAGTTTTCTCATTAAAAAAAAAAAAAAAAAACCTGTCAAGTTTGCCGGGAAATGGCCGTTTTTCTCCAACAGATTGAAGTGATGAAACACCGAGAAAACAGACGGCGGCATCGGCCAAAACGCCGCCACTTCGATGCCCCTCCGGTTCCCCACGCCCACCGCCCAAGGCAAAAACGAGTCGGCTATTATGAGCCTCGGCTTCCGGGTCGGCTCGAGCCGGTCCAGGAGCCGCTCGAACGGATCTTCCATCTTGGTCATTACGGCTTCCACGAAGGCGTCCATGTTGTCGGCTCGGACTAGCTCCGACGGCAACACGTTGGGCAGCGCGCCGAAGCCGATGCGGTCCGGCTTTGGGTCGGAGCCGATGAAGCCGAGCCACTCCTCCATCACGACGAAGGTGACGTAGATGGTCTCGTCCCTGGCCACTAGGAGCTTGCAGAGGTTCATCATCGGGTTGACGTGGCCTCGGCCCGGGTAAGGCGTCGCCACAACGTGGCGCGCTCTGGTTGGTTGGGATTCGACGGAATATTCCATCTCCGAATCGGCGGTGATTGACCAATAATTATAGTTGTGCTCAGTATATGGTTTCAGCTTATCTTATATAGGTGTGTCAATTTGGGTGAACGGAAACGACACTGAAATAAATGAGTTTGTGTCGAGTCTTAAATGGGTCTAGGTCTTAAATTTATCGACATGATTAAAATAATAATTAAATAGGTGAACACAACACGAATATAAAGATATAATTAAAAATATTAAGACACGATTAATAAATAGTTTTAATATTTATATATTTAATAAATTTTTAATAAAACTTTATTTAAAATATATTTATCTTCTTTAATTTTATATTTATTCTTATAAAATAAACAACATATTTTGTTGATTTAGTCATGTTATATATTTTGTTGATTGATTTTGTTATTATTTTCTTTATTAGACTCACACTGACGTTAGTTTTGTTGTTTTTTCTTGCATTTAATTTAATATGTTGAATTATCTTTTATTTTAATTTGAATCGTAAATAAATCATAAATGAGTTTAAAATTTAAATGGATCATATATGAGCAGTAATACCATTAATATATATTTACCATTAAGATACGATTATTAAATAGGTCTTAATGAGTAACACGACAAGCCGCGACATGACACAATAAGTAAATACTACTAAATGAGTTGGGTCAGGTCTGGATAAAAAAAAAAGTCAACATGATAAGATACGACACGAAACACGAATTACCATCCCTAATCTTATCCATTCAACTTCTTTTTTATTCTTCTTTTTATCCATTGGATTGTGCTATATCGAATCTTACACGGAGACACGAAATAATGTAACAACGTCCTTTTTCTTTTGGAAAAATTACGTTTATATAAATCATTCTATAGAAAGTTTGCATCATTTTTTTATTATTAAATTAGCATGTTGCTTTTTTTTTTTTGGTTAAAAAAAATTTAATTCGGTCAAATTTATTATCAAAAAATGACATGAACTGAAAATATATTTTTAAAGTGACATGTTTCAAAATAAATTGTCTAAAAATGATATTTCAAAATTTCCCAACTATTATATCATGATTTATTAAACTTAGATCATTTTGCACCCTTTGTCTAAATCTGCCTATTAAACGATAACGTAACACAAAAAAAAAAATTATAATTTGACCATTGATTTATTAAAAAATTTCACTAAGACCCCATTTTTTACAAAAAAATAACATAAGAATATTCAAACTAAAACCAGCATCTCTCTCGATCTCTTGCTCTCTGTCTCTCAATCTCAACCTAAGTTTGGGTTGCTCAGGCCTCGGGGGATGCCCGCGGGGGTGGTGGGGTTATATACATTTTTGCCGAAAACAAGGCTTCATATATCTTAAAAAAGTGTTTAAAATAATAATAATAAATTATTAAATAGTTTATATGTCTACAATATAATTTAATTTTAATAATATGTGCTGGTATAATTTTTAATAATACTAGCTGAATTGCACGCGCGAAGCGCGTGCGAAATGTATTTTAATTTTATATGATAAATTCGCTAAGTTATATTTTAAATATATGTATAAATACGTTTTAAATTTGTCAAAATTATAAATTTTGTAGTAAAAAAAATACAAGAATAAAATCAAAAATAAAAAAGAAAGAAAAACACAAAAAAAAAGAACAAAAAAGAAAAAGGAGTAAAAAGAGAAAAAATTTGTCAAAATTATATATTTTTTTGTAATAAAAAAATTCAAGAATAAAATAAAATAAAAAAGAAAGAAAAAACAATAAAAAAAAGAGAAGAAAAAAAAAATAAAAGAAGAAGAAAGGAAAAAAAAAGAGAGAGAAAAGGAAAATAAGGGAGGGAAAAAGGGGTAAAAAAAAAAGAGAGAGAGAGAGAGATAGAGCGTGCATGCGCGCTCATAGGAAAGAAAGGAAGTGAAAAAAGGGAGGGAAGAAGAAAAAAAGGTAAAAAAAAAAAAAAAAAAAAGCTGGCGCGTGTAACACGCGCTTAGTGAGAGTTATACACGCGCCCACAACGTGCGTCTGTACGGACCTGATGCGGTGTGAGGCCCACGTCAGGCCCTTTTCTGATGGTTTCATTTATTGCACCTTAGTCTCTATTTTTTTTTTTACTTTTATGACTCTAAATTTTATAATATTCTTACTTAGGCCCAATCATTTTCACCCCTAAGAAACGCGTTTTTTTTCTTCGAAAAAACGCAAAAAAAAAAAAGGCCACGAAACCGCTTTAAAAAAAAGTGACAAAAGTCTCTAACGAAACGGTTAAGACAAATATAATATAGTTGGATCAAACATGAACCAAACTAGACTAATTAAAATTTGAAAAATCTCAAACCAAACAAAACAAATAATAATCGGTTTGAAATTAACTTGATTTTATTTAGATAGATTTAATTAATTTGGTTTGAACTTGTTTGTTTTTTAACACCCCTACAGTTCTTCACAACATTTAAACAAAATTATTGCACAACATATAGCTCCATGTCAACCTTGCTGAAAATTCTACCACCATGGAGTTCTATAGGAGTTAAAGACCAACATATATATATTCCATAAAAAAAATTCCTCTTAACACTTCAATAATACTGCTCTAAGTACTTCAAACAAGTTGTAGCTCCTCTGTAAATTACCAAAGTAATGATGAGGCAGTTAAGAAATGTCTCTAAGGAAGGCATTGATGTTGGACTCAGATGACCCATCTTGTCCAATGGAACAATGGCATTTCTCCCTAAGAGCTCTAACTCTTCTTCTCAATTCTTGAGCTTCATGATCATCACTTTCCAAGCCCATAAACTTCCTAACCAAACCAGCAATCTCCTCTCTCCCCACCAAACCACTCAATCGATCTCTCTTCACCCTCCACCCGATCTTCCAATCCTCCACTATTACCTTACTACTCAAAAATTGGTCTATAATTATGGGCAGAGTGAGGAAAGGGACGCCAGCGAATACGCCTTCCTTGACGGAATTCCAGCCGCAATGCGACCAAAACCCCGCCACGGAAGCATGACACAACACTCTCAATTGGTCACACCACGGCACCACTAGCCCCATCACACCACCACCACAAGACACTAATTCCCTAAGCCTGTCGGCTTCTCGTCGGACCACCCACAAGAACCGAACCCCGCTCTCGCGCAAGCCAGACGCGATTTCGTCCATTTGGGTGCTCGACACCGAGAGGAAGCTTCCCAATGAGATGTACAATACCGAGCCACGCGGTTGGCGATCCAGCCATTGCAAGTAGTGGTGCTGATCCTGCGGAGATGATTGATCAACGCTGTGGTGTGACAAAATATTGGTGTAAGGTATTGCCGGGCCAATGGTGTAAATAGGGAATGCGAATTCTGCTTGTAGAGCATTGATGGCCTGAGGGTCAAGCTCGAACACTGTAGGGAATAAGAGATAGTGAGCTCTATGGATCCAATCGATCAGAACTCGTTGTATGACTTCCATAATGTCTGCTTTTTTCTCTTCAAAGGGGAGAGGAAGGTCAACGAGCCGTGTTGGAGAAAGTCCTGGGATGTAGTTCACTAGCTCGGAGCCTCTCTCTGTTGAGCTCATATAGTTAATGCCAGTGAAAAAGAAAGGAAAAAAAAAAAAACAAAGAAAAAGAAAAAAAAGAATAAGTGATCTATCTCACGGAATTTATGTAGAAACAACTCTTGAAATATATAGAGCAAATATTGCAGACACTAATTTTACAAGACTTGAGTTCATGAATTCATCATATTGTGGATTCTAGTAAGGATATATGGCTGCCTGACTGATTATTAATCATAGAAATATATGGACACACACAACCACATGGCACATCTAATGCTGAATGAATGAATATAATTTATCATGAAAAAAAAATGGTGAGGTAGGAAAATACCCAGAAATTATAAAATAATAGAAGTAATTACTTAGAGTTTCTAACTAATTGAGTAATTACCCAATTCACTAATTACTTGTACATGTTTTCGGTAATTAAGTTAGTTACCACCAATCATCACTTTATAAGTAATTAAATCATTTGGGTATTTGGTTGTATTTTTTAAAACATTGAGTATTTACTTGAATGAAGTTTGAAAATTGGGTATCCACTTAAATATTTCCAAAGGAAAATATACTAGTTTGCAAGAAGAACTAAGGGCAGTGAAATAAGCATGTATATGCACGGTTTTCTTTCTTGATCATTGATTGATTTGAGTATTTCCCTTTAGAGACTTGTTAGTCAAACCAAGCACTGGTCATATACATGT
The DNA here is from genome assembly GCA_018132145.1 of Boehmeria nivea var. tenacissima. Lineage (NCBI taxonomy): Eukaryota > Viridiplantae > Streptophyta > Magnoliopsida > Rosales > Urticaceae > Boehmeria > Boehmeria nivea. The sequence continues at coordinate 15,919,928 of CM030874.1, forward strand.
TCTTTTTCTTCATCTTAAAAGGCGATTTACAGCATCATAATTTTGGACTCTGAAACATACATATCTTTGTTGAACGAAAATTCAACAATTAATAAAGCAGTATAATACTTTAGTGGTCCACATGACTTTAATCACTACGAGACATTAACAACTAAAAAAATAAAAATCACGATCAAACCACGTGCTCTTGAAGTCTAAGATTGAGATTTGGCTTGGTTATTATTACAATCCCTTAATTATTATTATTATTTATTTAGCAAAACAGAAATAAAATAAAAGAAAATTTTTTATGATGTTACCTCCGCAAATATGTTAAAACTCTATAACCCAACCCTCAATCAACCATATTAATGCTGTGAATTAAATATGCGAGTTTCATTATCAAATGCACACTTCATTTTAGCATAATTCAAAGAACATATTAATAAAACATAAAAAAAAGGACTATCGTAATATATTCTTTTAACCTTCCAAGTCTACCGGGAAATGGCCGTTTTTCTCCAACAGATGGGAGTGATAAAACACCGAGAAGGCCGACGGCGGCATCGGCCAAAACGCCGCCACTTCGATGCCCCTCCGGTTCCCCACGCCCACCGCCCAAGGCAAAAACGAGTCGGCTATTATGAGCCTCGGCTTCCGGGTCGGCTCGAGCCGGTCCAGGAGCCGCTCGAACGGATCTTCCATCTTGGTCATGACGGCTTCCACGAAGGCGTCCATGTTGGCGGCTCGGACCAGCTCCGACGGCACCACGTTGGGCAGCGCGCCGAAGCCGATGCGGTCCGGCTTTGGGTCGGAGCCGATGAAGCCGAGCCACTCCTCCGTCACGACGAAGGTGACGTGGATGGTCTCGTCCCTGGCCACTAGGAGCTTGCACAGGTTCATCATCGGGTTGATGTGGCCTCGACCCGGGGACGGCATCGCCACAACGTGGCGCGCTCTGATTGGTTGGGATTCGACGGAATATTCCATCTCCGAATACTGTTTTTTATATAAGTGGAGATTGGAGTTTTGCCAACAGTGTTGTGTATGAATACTATTGATATATTCTTTGGAGATTGGTGAGGAAATAGCTTCAAAATTTATATTTAAACGATTATTACAAGAAAAGTCAATCAGTAAGACTAACAATATGAGAACACTCATATGCCAAATTTCTACAAGGATAGCATCGAATTCAATAGAGTCTGCGTCAAGTTTTGATTTTCTTTGGTTGTGGTCTAAAATGTAAAAACTAGTTGTCATATCTTATATTATATTAAACTTTTTTGTAGACAGGTAAATTAGCACGATATTAGAGCATGAGTCTTGAATTCAACTGTAACGCCCACTTAGTAACTATACTAGTAGTTCAATAATAAGTTTATTTGCTCAAGTAATTTGACGCGTTACGTCTGTAATCTATGACATATACATATGTAGCTCTTTAAAAAAAAAATTATAGGCAAATTTGAACTTTTTAACGTGTCTATGATAAAGTAAACTAAAAAAACATGACATAGTTTCTTATATTACATTATATACACATCAAAGTAATTATAGTCTATCAGTAAATGCATACTACATATATTACACATATATTGTTTCAAAAATTGTGTCCAACATATCATCATTAATATGTACAAGCTTCACGAAGTCAAAACGCACCCGCCAACCTTTAAGTATAATTTACTGCTGTGCATTCTCACCTGCATCATAGGAACTATATGAGCCAATGCTCGGTGAATAGAAGTTATGCAATTATATGAATGTCATGCTTGTATTACATTCTTTACATAGTTCTTGATACTATATATATAGGCATCTTTTTTTCTGTACGGACAGGCTACCGGCACTCACGGACCAGTGGCCTTGGCCACAATAAGGATCTCAAAACTTTCAGTAAATTTCTTATCTGATGGCCTTGGCCGCAGAGTACTAGTTGTGAGCGTCAAATTCAATCTTGGTGGTACCACATAGGTATACTGAGGCCCGAAACTTTCTTTAAAACATTTTCTCTCAACTACTGGAGGGTGCCAAATCCGCACAAAGTCTTTTATCTGAGTTCCTTCTTATGACCATGATAACATGAATAATAGTGTAATGCAACTACTCATGATCACACAGTACACGTAATAAACATTTAAAATAACTTTAAAAATTTAATAATTCTTATTGTTCTTATAATGTAGTTGAACTTCTACTTACCTTGTAAATTTATCTGGAAACTAACTCAAACGCTAAGGATCCAACTTGAACTTAGATGTGCTAAAGGCACTATGTTTAGAGTTTCTTGTTAGAAATAATATGGAATTCTTAATACTCTTAAAACACATAAATATTAATATATATATATATATATATATATGAACATTATTCATGTCATACTTATCAAGTTAGCGACAAATATGTACAAAATATATACATATTGAAAATATTTATCTTAGAATTACTAGAAGAAAGATTACAAAATTATTGACTACACATATATATTCCACATAGTAATAAGCTAGCACACCTATTCAATTGACTTATGTGACTAATTTATCTATAAAACCTATCAGAATAATTTAAAACTTAACAACCAAATAGCCTATAACTATTTAAAAAGAAAAGTCATCAATTTCACATACACGTACACATATAACGTTGAAAACAACTTTAATTCAGTTCATTAAATATCATAGCATGCATCGAGAAAGTGTTTATATATATATATATATATATATATATATATATATATATATATAAGTATCCTATCCGTAAAGCATTTAACAATTAGGCAAGTATATATATATATATATATATATATATATATATTGATGATGAGAAAGTGCTAGTAGCAATAAATTAATATTGACGATATTATTTCTACTGATGTCATGTGGAGTTGAGATTTGAGAAAGATTGTTCAGATTTAAAAATCAAATTATAAGCTGCTTAGTTTGTGCTTTTTTTTTTTTTTTTTGGACGGCAATAGATGCACCTTATTCCTAAACAGCTCTTTTCCTATTTAAATATACAATACAACTCGATGGTAATAATAATTATGTTAAATTAAAAGTAAACAATGTAATATTATTTATGTTTCTCGGTAACATTTAAACAGAATTATTACACAACATATAGCTCCATGTCAACCCCTTTGAAAATTCTAGCACCATTGAGTTCTACAGGAGTTAAAGACCAACATATTCCAGAAAACATAGCCCTCTAAACACTACACTAATACTTCTCTTTAAGTACTTCAAACAAGATGTAGCTCCTCTGTAAGTTACCAAGAAATGACGAGGCAATTAAGAAATGTCTCTAAGGAAGGCATTGATGTTGGACTCAGATGACCCATCTCGTCCAATGGAACAATGACATTTCTCCCTAAGCTCTCTAACTCTTCTTCTCAATTCTTGAGCTTCATGATCATCATCACTTTCCAAGCCCATAAACTTCCTAACCAAACCAGCAATCTCCTCTCTCCCCACCAAACCACTCAATTGATCTCTCTTCACCCTCCACCCGATCTTCCAATCCTCCACTATCACCTTACTATTCAAAAATTGGTCAGAAATTATGGGCAGAGTGAGAAAAGGGACGCCGGCGAATACGCCTTCCTTGACGGAATTCCAGCCACAATGCGACCAAAACCCCGCCACGGAAGCATGACACAACACTCTCAATTGGTCACACCACGGCACCACTAGCCCCATCACACCACCACCACCACCACCAGAAGAAACTAATTCCTTAAGCCTGTCGGCTTCTCGTCGGGCCACCCACAAGAACCGAACCCCGCTCTCGCGCAAGCCAGCAGCGATTTCGTCCATTTGGGTGCTCGACACCGAGAGGAAGCTTCCCAATGAGATGTACAACACCGACCCACGCGGTTGCCGATCCAGCCATTGCAAATAGTGGTGCTGATCTTGCGGAGATGATTGATCATCAACGCTGTGGTGTGACAAAATATTGGTGTAAGGTATTGCCGGGCCAATGGTGTAAATAGGGAATGAGAATTCTGCTTTTAGAGCGTTGATGGCTTGAGGGTCAAGCTCAAACACTGTAGGGAATAAAAGATAGTGAGCTTTATGGATCCAATTGATCAGAACTCGTTGTATGGCTTCCACAAAGTTTGCTTTTTTCTCTTCAAAGGGGAGAGGAAGGTCAACTAGCCGTGTTGGAGAAAGTCCTGGGATGTAGTTCACTAGCTCGGAGCCTCTCTCTGTTGAGCTCATATAGTTAATGCCAGCGAAAAAAGAAAAAAAGAAAAGGTGATCAATCTCCGGAATTTATGTAGAAACGACTCTTGAAAATATATAGAGCAGATATTGCAGACACTAATTTTACAAGACTTGAGTTCATGAATCATGATCATATTGTGGATTCTAGTAAGGATATATGGCTGCAAGACTGATTAATAATCATAGATATTTATGGACACACACAACCACATAGCACATCTATTGTTGAATGAATGAATATAATTTATCATGATCAAAAAAAAAAAAAAAAAAAACTAGTAGTTTGCAAGAAGAACTAAGGGCAGTGAAATAAGCATGTATATGCACGGTTTTCTTTCTTGATCATTGATTGATTTGAGTATTTCCTTTTAGAGGCTTGTTAGTCAAACCTCGCACAGATCATATACATGTTCTTTTTCTTCATCTAAAAAGGCGATTTACAGCATCATAATTTTGGACTGTAAAACATACATATCTTTGCTGAACGAAAATTCAACAAATTAATAAAGTAGTATATACTTTAGTGGTCCATACGACTTTAATCACTACGAGACATTGAAAACTAAAAAAATAAAAAAAAATCACAATCAAAGCACGTGCTCTTGAAGTCTATTGAGATTTGGTATGGTTATTATTACAATCCCTTAATTTACTAAAACATAAATTTTATGGTTAGCTCCTCAAATATGTTAAAACTCTATAACCAACCCTTAATCAACCACATTAATGCTGTGAATTAAATATGCGAATTTCATTATTAAATGCACACTTCATTTTAGCATAATTCAAGGAACATAAAAATAAAAAATAAAAAATGGACTATCATAATATATTCTTTTAACCTGCCAAGTCTACCGGGAAATGGCCGTTTTTCTCCACCAGATGGGAGTGATAAAACACTGAGAACACCGACGGCGGCATCGGCCAAAACGACGCCACTTCGATTCCCCTTCGGTTCCCCACGCCCACCGCCCAATGCAGGAACGAGTCCGCTATTATGAGCCTCGGCTTCCCGGTCGGCTCGAGCCGGTCTAAGAGCTTCTCGAACGGATCTTCCATCTTGGTCATGACGGCTTCCACGAAGGCGTCCATGTTGGCGGCTCGGACCAGCTCCGACGGCACCACGTTGGGCAGCGCGCCGAAGCCGATGCGGTCCGGCTTTGGGTCGGAGCCGATGAAGCCGAGCCACTCCTCCGTCACGACGAAGGTGACGTGGATGGTCTCGTCCCTGGCCACTAGGAGCTTGCACAGGTTCATCATCGGGTTGATGTGGCCTCGACCCGGGGACGGCATCGCCACCACGTGGCGCGCTCTGATTGGTTGGGAATCGACGGAATATTCCATCTCCGAATCCTGTTATTTGTATATGTGGAGATCGGAGTTTTGCTAAAAAAATTGTTGTGTATGAATACTATTGATATATTCTTTGGAGATTGGTGAGGAAATAGCTTCAAAATTTATATTTAAAAGATTATTACAAGAAAAGTCAATCAGTAAGACTAACAATATGAGAAGGCTCTTTCACTCATATGCCAAATTTCTACAAGGATAGCATCGAATTCAAGAGAGTCTGCGTCAAGTTTTGACTTTCTTTGGTTGTGTAAAAACATAAAAACTATTGTTATCCTATCTCCTATCTCCTATCTCCTATCATATTTAGACTTTTTAGATAGATTGGTAAACTAGTACAATGTTAGAGCACAAGGTCCCGCATTCAACACTTGCAGTTGAACTCTTTAATCCCATTTTAATGTTGTTCACAGATGCCTTCAAAACTATTGCTGGCTCATCTCCTTATATTATGCATTGAGTTCGTTGTTGTAAAGTAAGCAGTCTTAGGACACAAAATAAAATCAGTTCCGCTTTTGATACGATGTTTATTAATTACGACATATACAGTATAGTACATACTCTGCTTAAAACCAAGCAAGCATATTCATAGAAGAATCATGTAAATCGTCGTCACAGGACATAATCTAGCAAGGTAATTGGTCTTCTTGGAATCATTTCGCTACATAATATGTCATGACTCATAACAGCTACACGAAAAATCAATTTTACTGGAGAGTAGTAATTGCCTAATACTTGTCACATTTCATCATTATATCCCTGATGAAAGCATTGAGATTGGTATCCGATGACCCACCTCTGGCAATGGCTCGGCGACAAACATCACCAAGCTCTCTACCTCTCTCCCTCATCTCTTTCCCTTCAACACTTCCACTGTCCATAAACCTCTTCACAACATCGCCAACCTCTTCTCTTCCCATCAAACCGCCACCATTTACCACAGCCTCTCTGCTCTCAATCCCCATCCCAATCCCCCACTCCTCAACGATTTGGCTCCTGTTAGGCACTTGGTCCAAAAACAAAGGGAAGGCCAGCATCGGGACGCCCGCGAAGGCGGCCTCCAGTGTTGAGTTCCACCCGCAGTGCGTCCAGAACCCGCCGACAGAAGGATGGGCCAACACCCTCAGCTGGTCGCACCAGGGGAGAACCAACCCCGAGCCGCCGCAAGCCCGCTCCAACCGCGGCGCCTCCGCGCGGGCCACCCACAGGAACCGGACCCCGCTGTCGCGCAGCCCCGCAGCGATCTCGTCCATCTGCGCGCCCGAGACTGAGAGGAAGCTCCCCAGCGAGACGTACAACACTGACCCTTTGGGCTGGGAATTCAGCCATTGGAAGTAGTTTGGCTCGTTGTTGTTGCTGTTGTTACTGTGTTGATCGCGTTGTTGCTCTAAGTAGGGTATGGCGGGACCGATGGGGTAGAGAGGGAATGGGAATCGGGATCTGAGAGTGTCTGTGGCTTGGGGTTCAAGCTCGTACACTGAGGTGAAGAGAAGGTATTGAGCTTTTGAGGCCTGTGAAATGCATTGCAATGCGAGTTTGAGTACTTTCTTGTCGTTTTCACGGATGACTGTTCGGAGATCTGAGGCTTGTGATGTTGAAAGACCTGGTATTTGCTCCAATATATGCTTGTCTCCACCATCTAGTGATCAAGGAACACAAAGTGACAACATTACATTTACTAGTCGTTAACTTTATAAGAAAAGAATAAGTAGTGCTAGCTACATGCTGAACTAGCTAGTACTTAACTTGGTATTCATCAAGGACAAAAATTTACGAGAATCATAAGCTTTTTGTTTTTTAAGTAAATATTTAATTAAGTTTTAAAGTATGAAAAAATAATTAAAAAAAGAAAAAATTCTACGGTGGGCAACGATTCCAGATCGTCATATTTACTTTTTCAGTGGATCTTATTGAGTAAAAAAATAAATCTAACGATTCAAAATTCATTACCCATCACAACTTTACCCATAGACACTTAAAAAAACATATATTGATTAAACACTTTATTTTGTCAAGTAAGAACCACAATTTAGTCAAATTTGACGATTTGTAGTGGAAAACAAAAACATATATTGATTAAACACTTTATTTTGTCAAATAAGAACCACAATTTAGTCAAATTTGACGATTTATAGTGAAAAACAGTTCTAAATTGTTATATTTACTTTTTTAATAGATCTCACATCTTAAAAAGATAAATAACGATTTAGAATTGTATCTCACAATATTAAAAAAAAAACCTTATTTTCTAAATCAAATATTACTTTTGGATTATTATTTCAAGGCTAATTCAATACTAATCCGACAAAATAACAAGCAAAATAGATATGGGCTTCTTTAGTGTTTAAAAAAAAAAAAAATTTAGATCATCATATTTATCTTTTTAAAGCATAAAACAACTTAAGAAAATAAATATGACGATTCTTAAAAAATAAAAAAAAACACCAGAAAATTGTAAACAATAGTGCGTAGTGCTTTTTGTACCAAGAGCAATAGTGCTTAAAACACACTAATTACTAGATTAATTAAGAATCTAAAGGGTCCCATAATTTCAGCCAAATAGGTGTCCATTTGCCACTTGGCCACCTAAAACTATTCTTGCTTTTTGCAAAAAAAAAAAAAAAAATTCTTGCTTGACACCTTATATAGTGGTTTATTCCTGTATATAAACCATTATATTTAATAAGTTGAGTTGATAAGTCTAAAATTCTTAGTTTATTACAATACGTGATAATTATTAATTACACTCGCGCTCGAAGTCCAAAGTCCAAACATATCAGAGAAAAATTTAAAAAGAAAAACCACTAACAAAAAGGGTGTCGTTTACGTACCAGCCAAAAAGTCAAGCGGCATATTCTTGTCATTAGCAAAGTGATTATTAAAATAATGCAACGTAGCGAAAAACGACACCGACATTGTCCAAAACAGCGCCACCGGAATATTCCTCCGCCTCCCGACGTCGGCGCCCCAGAGCACCTCCACATCGGCGACAATGGCGTCCGGCGGCGGATCGAGCCGATCGAGGAGGCGCTCGAACGGAGCCTCCATGTTGGTCATGACGGCCTCGTAGAACGCCGGGAAGTCGGCGCCTTTGAGCCGCTCCGGCGGCACGACGTTAGGGATGGTGGCGAAGCGGAGGCTGTCCGGCTTCGGCTCCGAGCCGATGTAGCCGAGCCACTCCTCGGTGACGACGAAGGTGATGAGGATGTTGGGGTTTCTTGATGAGAGAAACCGGCAGAGGTTCATCATGGGGTTGATGTGGCCTCGCCCCGGGAACGGCATCATCGCCACGTGGCATCCGGTGGTTGGATCGCTGCTTGAGGGTTTCATTTGGCTGTGCTTAATTTGTAGTTGTAGTTTGTGTTTGAGGTTTTGAAGTATTGATTTGAAGAGAGAAGGAAGAAGGGCTATGGAATTTGGCTTCTTTTGGGGTTTACTTATATGGGTGATTAGGTGGGGAAAATACTATAAATATATATATATATATATTTTAATTGAAACTTCATACTGTGAGTATGTGGTAAAACAGATTTTATCATTAAGTTTATATTAAGTTTGAGTCAAAAAATGAGTATAAAATTTTCTTACTGCTAATATATATTTTTAGTTACAGCAGAGTTAAATTCTTTCTTTACGTTGATTTGTGACAACTTATTTAATCTATTTTTCATCATTTTACTTCTTTTTGGTGTTTGTCAAGTTCTAAAGCTAAGAAAATACCGGCTTAATAAGAAGTCTCGTATCTTTTCCTAACACATGTTAAAAACAAGGATTTTGAGCGAGTAAGAAACTGAAGATCACAGCTTCAGAACTCCTCCAATTTCATTGATCAACATTACATGTCTAATAGTAGTGCGTCATTAAACTATTCAATGGCCTTAGCAAAGTGAATCATGTCCTTCATTAACACATCAACATTATCTTGAGCTGACCCTCCTTCCTCTACTGCTCTTCGACACAGCACTCCAACTTCTCTCGCTCTCCTCCTAATTTCATTCCCTTCACCATTTTCGGGATCCATAAGCCTTTTAACCATCTCCGAAATCTCATCTCTTGTCACAGCCCTTCCAATTCCCTTCCCTCCTGATCTCACCCTCCAACCAACCTTCCAATCCTCCACAATCTGCTTCGCATTCGGAATCTGATCGAAATAAATGGGAAACGCCAAAATCGGGACACCGGCAAAGGCGCCTTCTAGAGTCGAATTCCAACCGCAGTGCGTCCAAAACCCGCCGATAGAAGGATGACACAACACCCTCAATTGGTCACACCAAGGAACAACCAAACCCCTGAAATCGCCACAATTCTCTCTCACCCTTTCTTGACAATCTCCGCGAGCCACCCACAAGAACCGAGCGCCGGATTTCCTCACTCCCGCGACAATTTCCTCCATTTGCGCATCGGGGACGGAGAGGAAACTCCCGAGCGAAATGTAGAGAACAGAGTCTTCGGGTTGAGAATCCAGCCATCGGAGATAGTTGGCTTGGGTACTTTGACTCGTGGGACTGAATTTGGCAGTCTTGTCTTCGATTTCAAAGCAAGGTATGGCAGGGCCGATCGGGTAGATAGGGAAGTGGAATTTCGCTCTCAAAGCCTCTACCGCTTCGGCTTCAAGCTCGTACACTGTGTTGACCAAAACAAACTGTGCCCTGTCCAGTTTCGAAACACACTCCAAGGCAAGCTTTGAGACTCGCTGATCGCTTCCTTGGAAGAACGAGGGAAGGTCCGATACGTGGATTGGTGAAACTCCGGGGATGAAATCTACGTAATCCTTGCCCTTCTCTGTCGCCATGATAATTCATACACAATAAGTGAAATAAATCACTACGTTCGAGTTATAGTAGTACGTATACGTACCTCGGAAACATCGATCTTGGACGAGATCGAAGCAGCGAAACATCGACAGCGCCGACGCCGACATGGTCCACAGCGAGGCCACGGGGACGTTCCTCCGCTCGGCGGCAGGGACGGCCCAAAGCAGCTCGGCGTCGGCCACGACGAGGCTCGCCTGCGGGCGAAGCCGATCCAAGGCCGCCTCAAAAGGCGCTCCCATCTCAGTCATGACGGCCTCGTAGAAGCCGGGAAAGTCCGATCCTCGGGCCAGCTCCGACGGAAGGACGTTGGGTATCGTGCGGAACTGTATTTGGTTTGGCATGTTTGGTGGGTCGTTCTGTATGAGGCCGAGCCACTCCTCGGTGACGATCATGGTTATGATGAGGAGGGTGTTTTGGTCTTTTGACTTTCTAGAGGCGGCTAGTAGTAGTGACTTGCAGAGGTTTATCATTGGGTTGACATGGCCTCTTCCTGGATATGGCACTGCTACGACATGGCAAGTATCGGAAGTATTGTTGTCCATTTTTTTGTGGGGTTTTTTCTTTCTTGGATTGATGTTTTTTATGAACAAGATTGAGCAAGTCGATCCGAAACATGGACGGAGATAAAAGTTAATTAAGAGAGATTTAAGTTATAAAAAAAAATTATAAAATTTAATTAAAATGGGACCATTATATGTTACCTGACTCTGTTCCTGCTAAGAAAAACGCATGCGCAGAAAAATCCAAAGCAAGGTGCACTACTACACTACAGTGAGCTGGTTGCTTTTGTAGTTTCTCACACCGAGAGGATTCTATCTTTGTTGATGTTTTTGACTTGTTATGGTTTTTTCGTGCAAAGTCTGTTGTTCTTTTGTACTGTTGTGCAATCAAGATGAAGCTTGTGACGCTAATTACTGGAGAGAATCCATTTTATTAGGCTAAGTTGCCATTCACATCGACGTAGCTTTATCAAGAAGCCGACAACAAATTAAGTAGGGGGTATCAAAAAGGAAAAGACGTAAAAGAAAACTACAAGCAACAAAGCTAATTATAGGGTAATCAATTTTAGAAAAAGAAGAATCTACAGTTTAGTATAGTATAGTATGTACTACGACAGAGAACGACTTTGAATTACACATTTTATTTTGGAAAAAAAAAAAAAGAATTTATCGTGCAGCCAGAGTCGTTCTTATCATAGAGAAGATCCTACTAGAGTTATATTTTTCAAAATGCCAATTCTTAAAATCAGATGTTGGTTAATTTTTGCATTCGAATTGATTGACTGCTCTTGTAGTTCTAAGTACCAAATATTGATCAAAGGTCACAAAGGAGAATAGAGAGTTTCCGAGGGATTTGTTTGTTGGTTTGTTTGTTTTTTTTGTTTTTTTTTATTTATTATTTTTTTTAATGGGTTTCGAATTTATTGCAATAACGTGGTTGTCACTTGTTATTCAAAAAGAACAAAAGTGGTTGTCACTTGCACTAGACGAAACTTAGAAATAGAAAAACTTTATTATCATATCTGTCCTTAATCCTAAATCCTAAAAAATATATACATTGTAGCTTGAAATCCTAGCTAAATGGAAGGCGTAAAAAATCCCACGCTTTAAAAAGCTAGCAAAGATCCAAAGCAGCCAAACAAGGTCCACTTCTCTTTTAAGTTTTTTGGTCTTATCTATTGATCCATGGTTTTTTGGGCGAGATCAATTTTTATTCTAAGCAAAAAGTATGAAAGTTGAGAAAAACATAACGTCAAGAGTACATCAAATTTGTCATGGTTGCAAACTCTGTAAATCAGACTATTACTTAGCTCAACCGGTACGTACGACCTTGTGAAATATCCTTAATAAAAGCATCAAGGTTGGTGTAGGATGATCCACCCTTGGCAATTGCTCGGCGACACACCTCTTGAAGCTCTTTCGCCCTCTTTCTCATCGCAATTCCGTCACTGTTATCTGGATCCATGAATCTTGTAACAATCTCGGCAATCTCTTCTCTTGTCACCAAACTCTCATCGCGATCGCTTCCAACTACATCTTTTCTCACCCTATACCCAATCTTCCAATCATCCACAATTCTCTTTCTATTAGGAACTTGATCCCAAGTTATTGGAAAAGTCAGCATTGGACGCCCACCAAAAAGGCCCTCCAAAGTCGAATTCCACCCACAATGTGTCCAAAATGCGCCAATAGAAGGATGGCACAACACTCTCAATTGGTCACACCAAGGGACAACAAAACCATTACCACTGCCATTAGTGTCACTGCCAATTTTGATCTTCGACACGATCCCACGCGCCACCCACAAGTACCTGGAGCCACTATTGTTCACCCCGGCGACAATCTCATCCAATTGGGCACTTGAGATCGAGCGAAAACTGCCCAATGAGATGTACAAGACCGAGCCCTTTGGTTGAGAGTCAAGCCATTGAATATAGCTAGGTACATTATTATCAGAAGTTGAGCTTTCAAGTAGAAAATGAGGAATGCTATAGGTCCATCTGGGTAGATAGGGAAGGGAAATTGGGCCTTCAAAGAGTCAAAGACTTGGGACTCAAGCTCATAGACTGAAGTGAAGAAAAGGTATTGAGCCTTGGGAACATTAGAGATAGCTTCCAAAACTCTTGACAACACTTTGTGAAGATCATCTCCTTGGAAAATTGTAGTGAGATCAACAAGGCGAGTCCTTGAGATTCCGGGGATATACTCTACTAGTTCGTGCCCTCGCTCTTTAAAACATAGAACATAATTAGGAAATTTAGCATAATACAATAAAATAAAATTAACGCTAAAAGCAAAGATATATCATAGAATAAGTTAATCTTCATAATTGTTTGCGTTATATATTTGGGTCAATATTTTTAGTGATTATTGCAGAATTAATATTAATTCTTATTTTACTTGTACCACTAATTAATGTACTAATTACATAATTGAAAAAGCTTATGAATGAATCCATTCTAAATTAATCCTATAATAATTATGTTGATGATTAAAAAAGTATAAAACTGTGAAACTTTGGAAAGATTACCTACATATTTTCAATACACAAAATATTGCCTTTTCTTGAAGAAACAATAAATTAATATAAAATATAATATATCAAACAACAATGGTTTAAAGAAAACATTTAGCTCCTTAAGGTGATTTTCTAACACATTTTAACTTGGTAGCACAGGAAAAACCACAAATATTTTTACTCATTATCACTCCATAATTAGTAAAATATACAAAATAAAACACAATGTTCATTTTATTTTTTAGCTGCTAATTTGTTGGGGGCAACCAAAACTATCATAACTTTAATCATCATATTGCCTTTTTTTTTTATAAACGTTTTTATACTTTTTGCTCAATACCACTCAAAGGTAAATAAAACCTAGAAAGCAGTTAAATTAGTAAAATCCAAATACAGATGCATGGACCTGAAAGGTCGACCGGAAAATGCCGGTTCTGTTTGAGGAGCTCAAAGTGATGAAACACCGTGAACACCGAAGCCGACATAGAACAAAACGACGCCACGGGAATCTTCCTCCTGTTTCCGACGCCGATAACCCAAACGACGAAGCTGTCGGCCAAGATGACGCTCGGCGGCGGCTCGAGCCGGTCGAGGAGCTCCTCGAACTGAGCCGCCAGCTTGGCGCTCATGACGGCTTCGACGAAGCCTGGGGAGTCGTTAGCGCGGCCGTGATCGGAGGGGATGACGTTGGGAACGGCGCCGAGGACCACGCTCTCGGGCCTCGGCTCCGAGCCGATCAAGCCGAGCCACTCCTCGGTCACCACGAAGGTGACCTGGATGTCCGGTTTCCGGGAAGATAGCTGCTTGCAGAAGTTCATCATGGGGTTGATGTGGCCTCGGCCGGGGAAGGGCAGCGCAACCACGTGGCAGATGACGATTGGCTCCATTTTCAGGGAGCTCTCTCTCCGATTTTTTATTTTTTATTTATTTTTTGAGGAATGGTTTTTGTTGTTTGGTAAGTGAGATGTGTGATACACCTTAGGATTAATTAAGACTAATTAAGTTAAGTGGTGAGAGACTCAAAGACGTAATTCAAGCTATAGGTAATGTTTACACGCATTAGAGTAAAACAAAATTCATTTGAATCTTCAAAGAAAATTATAACCGAGAGTATAACCATTACATTACGATTATATCAAATTTTTTTTTTTTCAACATAGTTCTGAACATGTGTTTAAAAATTCGAATGTGATACGTTTAAAAATTCGGGTCGAAAGTAGGATAATAAGTAGATCTGGCCTGTGAGGATTTCCACGTAGAGACCTAATACTTAACAATATGTAATTGCAATATTGTCTTTGATCAAGAGGATTTTTAGAGTAACAGGTCCTACATAAGTTAACGATATGGATCCGTCTATGGTACAATAGGGGTACCATATTATTAAGCACAAAAAGATACGGTTATAACGTAAAAAGAGCACTTTTTATATATTTTTTAGAGCACTCTTAACTATTTTAATTAAGGTCGTTTAGTGAGGAACTTAAATCAAAAGGTTCATATAATTTTGATTTAAATTATTATTGGCAAAATCTTATAATTCACATCAATTTTTTGATAAGACTTTGGTTGTATTATTTCAATTGAGATTATAAAAGAAAAAAATATTGTATTAAAAATATAACAAATTTTTATTCCGACCAAAAAGTTTGAGAGTTGGGAAAAACAACTTCAAGAGTACATCAAATTCAGTCATGATTGCAGATTTATAAACATCAAACTAGGCTAATTACTAATTAGGCTCAACCGGTACGTCCTTGTGAAATATCCCTAATAAAAGCATCCAAGTTAGTGTAGGACGATCCGCCTTTGGCAATTGCTCGGCGGCACGCCTCTTGAAGCTCTTTCGCTCTCTTTCTCATCGCAATCCCATCACTATTCTCAGAATCTAGGAATCTCGCCACAATATCGGCGATTTCTTCTCTCGTAACCAAAGTCTCAACGTGATCACTTCCAATTAGCACCTCTTTCCTTACCCTAAATCCAATCTTCCAATCCTCCACGATTCTCTTGCTATTCGGAATTTGGTCCCAAAATATTGGAAAAGTCAGCATCGGAACCCCACAAAAAACAGCTTCCAGAGTCGAATTCCACCCGCAGTGAGTCAAAAACGCGCCAATAGAAGAGTGGCACAACACCCTCAATTGGTCACACCAAGGGACCACAAAACCATTACTATTGCCATTAATGTCACATCCAACTTTGATCTTGGACACGTCCCCACGCGCCACCCATATGTATTTCGAGCCGCTGTTGTTCACTCCGGCGACAATCTCATCCATTTGGGCACTTGAAACCGATAGAAAACTGCCCAATGAGATGTACAAGACCGAGCCTTTGGGTTGATTGTCAAGCCATTGGATATAGTTGGGGACATTTATAGGAGATGAGCTTTCAAGAAGAAAATAAGGGATGCTTGGTCCAATTGGGTAGATAGGGAATGGAATATTGGTGTTCAAAGAGTCAAAGACTTGGGACTCAATCTCATAGACTGAAGTGAAGAGAAGGTATTGTGCTTTTTTGGACGCGTTAGAGGTAATTTCCAAAACTCTTGACAAGACTTTACGACCATCTCCGTGGAAAATTGTTGTGAGATCTGCAAGGCGAGTCGCTGGAATTCCCGGGATATAGTCCACTAGTTCTTGTCCTAGCTCTTTGGTATACAAATTTTGTGTATGGAATTGGAAACATAGAACATAAGGCAAATTAGAATTATATATATATATATATATAACACAATATCAACACAAAGATATTATAAAACAAAGTTCATAGATATTAATCTTGTTGGCGCGATTAATATATGAATAAATTAGTGGACTAAATGTTAAAGGCACAGCATTAGTATTCAACTAAGTAGTACATTTACACACTACGTACATTAGAAGCATTTCGAATACCAATGGTCTAAAAAAATATTAGCTCCTTACGGTTCCCTTCTTTTTTTCCTAAAATACTAATATTAAGTACTTCATAAATCATTTAAAAAACACACACACGCACAAAAGAAAAACACACACACAATAAGGTAATTAAAAATAAATAAATAAATAAACTTGTAAATTAAGAAATTGAATTAGTAAAAGTGGGAATTTTCAGGTTGATTTTTTGTGTGGTGGGAAATGATTTTGGATCATCAAATTTAAGTAGGATTCACTAAAAAAGTAAATTTAAGAATCTTCCAAAAAAAAAACCTACTGAAAAAACACCGTTGTAAAAGATCTAAGTCCAAATGCACCTGAAAGATCGGCCGGGAAATGCCGGTTCTGTTGGAGGAGCTCAAAGTGATGGAACATGGAGAACACCGTGGCCGACATGGGAAAGAGCGACGCCACCGGAATATTCCTCCGGTTTCCGACGGTGGTTCCCCAAACGACGAAGGTGTCGGCTACGATGACGCTCGGCGGCGGCTGGAGCCGGTCGAGGAGCTCCTCGAAGGGAGCCGCGAGCTTGGTGCTGACGGCTTCGACGAAGCCGGGGAAGTCGTTGGCGCGGCCGTGCTCGGAGGGAATGACGTTGGGGACGGCGGCGAGGACCACGTTCTTGGGCCTCGGCTCCGAGCCGATCAAGCCGAGCCACTCCTCGGTCACCACGAAGGTGACCTGGATGTCAGGTTTCCGGGAAGATAGCTGCTTGCAGACGTTCATCATGGCGTTGACGTGGCCTCGGCCGGGATACGGCAGAGCTACCACGTGGCAGTCGCCGCCGGTTGGCTTCATTTTATTTTTATTTTTATTTTTATTTTCTGAGGAAGGGATTGTATATATTGTTTGGTAAGGTTTATGGCTATGAGGCTGTAGTCGAGAGAAGGACAAGTTTATAAGCGAGCGAGAGAGGTGTGAAATGCCTATCCATGTACTGATTAAGTTGAAGAAATATTTTGAGTGACAGTTAATTAAATGCCACGTAATCTTAATGACCAAATTTTATATTTCGACGCTTTTATTTTGATAGAATATGTTGTTAAAATTTGCAAAAATTTAAAAAAAAAAAAAAAAGCAAAATTAGGCCATTCTTGGTGCCTATTAATAATGACTTGCTAAAATATGATAATATTATTTGAACTATTTACAAAAAACGTGTAAGCGTGCATATAAATTAAAGAACGTGCAAAGTGGGTGGAATAAAAATGAAAATAAACCTTTCTACCCTTTTTTTTTTATGGTTTTAAGGTAATTTTTGAAAGAAATAACAAAAAGGTACAAATGATATTCTAGAAATATCTTTCAAAATGTTGACGGTATTAATTTTGGTAAGAGTTAAAAAAACAAAAACAAAACAAAATATCAAACTAATCATTAACTTTCAGTTTTTATTGTCCCTTGTTGTTTGGTTTCTTTATACAATTCAAATTTCAAACCATATGTTACAGTGTAAAGAAAGAATAAAAGAGAGAGAAAGGGAGAACTATTTTCTGTTATTGATTTGATGAATTTGTTACACTAATCCTAATTAACTTTGACACATCAGTCTTGTAAACTTTGACTCTATACCACAGCATTAGACATTACTCTAACAAACAGTAACATTCATAATTATAACGACTCCCTTTACGATAAGTGAAAATTTATGATGTCGTTTAATGTTTAGATGTTTATTTTGATTACTGTGATTTTTTCAAACTTCGTCATAGAAAGTATTAATCACATATATATATACTGACATACATGACAGTGTCTGACACTATAATTTTTTTCCAGAATCTCATATCACCGCTACGACTAAGTGTAGGTTCGTTGTAGTTTTCTCATACACAATACAATAAGAAAAAGTTATCTAAAAAATTATCTTCTTGTTCCAACAGGAGCCAGTTGTTTTGGGAAATTAAGGAAGAGAAAAATAATTTTGTATTCTTACGACAAAAATAAAAAAGGTCAAGTTTTGTAACAAAAAATTGAAATTGCTTAATATGAATAGACAAATGCTATAGTGAAGTTCTTATGTTTGGGCAAATTATCCAAACTATTTCATTTAATTTTATTTTTTCACCTTTTTAGGGTAAATTCTATGAATACTCTCTCTATTATTGGCTTTATTTCACATTGCTAGATCCGTTCCCCTCGTACTATTGGATTAACTCATTTGTTCCATTCTATTAGTGTATTGACGGAAATTGTACACATGTAATGCACAAGTTATAAAAGATAGGGGTAAATTGGTAAAACGACCGGTTAATGAAACATTAACCCAAAAACTCCAAATTTGATTAAAGAGTCTGAAATTATTCTGAAAAACAAAAAAAAAAAAAAAAACAAAGAAAAAAAGACAAGAAGAAAGACTGAACATGTGCATTGCTCTTCACGATTTTTTCCTCTTTTTGGGTTTTTTTCTACATTTATTTGTTTACTTATTTTATGTTGGTTTTGGTTGTAACTGTTTTGCTCTTGGGCCTCTAGCTTCATATCCATGGCTCTGTGGTCTAGAGGGAGATGGGGCCGTAATTAAAATCTCCGGCACCGGCCTTGGAGAGATTTGAACTTGGAGGTCTACGTCGCGCCACCACACACTGAAAACCCACTGAACCAAAAAGAATTTTCAGTTCCAGACTGCAAATTTACAACTCACAAGCACTCAAGATCAGCAAACTCACGTCGTGCAGCACAATGAACTCATATGCTCCAATCGTTGCCGGAGCCCAATGAGCCTTAATCCGAGCAGATCCGACCCAAACCGCCAACGTCGTTGATTTTGACCACAAAGATGGAGACTTTATTCTCCGCTGAGAGATCGTGGGAGAGATGAGAAATATATGATCCTTATTCTTGGTTGTTCTCTACTTATTCTTGGTTCATGAGAATGGGGAAAATTGGAATGTGGGTTTTTTTTTTTTTTTTTTTTGCTTTAATTTATGGGGTGTTTTCTTTTTCTTTTAGTTATTCTGAGATTTCAGTTATTGGACTGTGTTTTTTAGAGATTTCAGTTATTGGACTGTGTTTGTCATAAGATGGATTAGAAAAATTGAAAAAAATAGTTGAATAGAAAAATTGAAAAAAAATAATTAAATGAAATGAAATAGAATGGAATGCGAAGAATGAGTGGGACAAATACAAAGTAAATAAATAAATAAAGCAACACAGTAAATGACTAATTAAAAATCAATCTTTCTCCTCTATGATGCAAGCGCACATGTCACTGTAAGTTCAAACATGAAGTGTGAAATGTTATGAATCAAGATACGTTGTTCCAAAGTTTAAATAGAATGGAATTGGTGAAATGTGTATGCCAAACAATGAAGTACCAGTGTTTTTGTGGCCGTGCCCATGATAAAAACGTGTCATATAATTCTATTTTTAAGAGAGAAAATGTGTAAAAACTGAAATGTAGCTGTGAAAATAATGTGACTATGGGCACAATCACATAAACACTAATTTGGGAACATATTTAATCTGGTTCCTAATGTTAGGTATGGCTAATAAGGTTGTAGACTTGTTGTCAACGCTAAAAGTTTTTCTGTGACGAAATGTCAATATTAGTCAATTCATAATAATTATTAGTCACTTATAAAATGATACTATGGTTGTGATAATATTTATTGTAAGTGAAATTATGTTACTAGCTACAAAATACTTTTAATTACAAAATATCATTTCTTGTTGACATAAATTCTTTTACTGATTTCACCTTGGGTCACCAATTTTGTTGGGCAGTGTCTAGCTAAACCCAACCATTACTGAAGTCTTAAAGCAAATCCTAGACAAAATCCGCTTATAATTACAGTCTAATAATTTCTCTCACCTCACAAATTCTTTTCGCCGTATAAACAACATAAATCGAACGTCTTGTTTATTAATTATATAATCAAGCCTTGCATATTTGCGTTAATTATACTAGCCGATCAAATCTTATTTACGAAGGAAAAAAAAAAAGAGATTAATTAATCACACTAAAAAGAAGTTATAAACGCTAATCTAAAGTTATGATTACCAGTGGTGGTTGTGGGGGCATTTCTAGCTTGCATGGTTGAACTTACAATCCAATTTTTGATACAACTAAATAACAGTTCAAACAAGAATTTAAATTTATAATCTAAATCTAAAATTTTGATCACTCTTTCTATTTAAGTCAGAATGATCTAAAAAATATAAACTGACTCTATAGTTTGTTTGTTTTAAACATTTAAATAATTCAAATTGTTCAAAATTATCTAATCACTAATATCATTATATATTAAAATAATTTACATATTTTAAACAAACAAGTCATTCATAAAATATCAATCAAACCACTGCGCTGAGGCGTTATTACGTCCGTCTCCAAAATTGACAACATATTACCTTTGTGTCTAGCATCCGGTGCCAATCACTCTCCCTCTCTTCTTTTTCTTTTGTTTGTTTGAGCATGTTTGTGACATATTGCCTGCGACTATGTGATATTTATTTGTTTAATATAAAATACAATCATCAATACATATTTTTGAATATTTTTCTATGGTTTTTTTTATAGAAATAATTATTCTGAAATATTAAATTTACTTTTTTAATCGGTCTCAAATCTTAAAAATATAAATATGTCGATCCAAAATTATTTCTTATATAAAACAACATGCCCACCAAAAAAGTTTCTTATATATTCTTATAATCTAATTAATGCTATATTTCTCCCTAGAGAGGATCAATTAAAAAAAAAAAACACCTATAATTTATAAGGAGTATGATTCAAATTTCATCAGTGAACTTTGAGATTTTGAAAATGTACCTTTTTTATTTATGCATTATTATTTTTTTATATTTTTTATCACACTTTTGATTAATGCTCATATTTTTACACCATAAACACGGAGTAAAATTAAAGAAACACTCCATTAGGCTATAAATTATAAATTCAATTGGGATACTTTTCAAATTCTCTCTATTTGTGATTGTGGTTGAAATAACATCTTTCATTTTGGGAACTTCTTTGGTGTATATATATATATATAATATAATATATATATATAATATATAATCGTCAAATATCTAATTATGTTACACTTTTAATATATGCTTTCTAGTTTTACACCATAAACTAAATTAATGATACATCAATTAAAATACTTTCTCTGTGTTGAAATGGAATGAAGATTTACTCTCAATGTCGTAAGTTTATCTAAATAAAAAAACAACAACTCATTCACCCGCTATTAATATTTTTCTATAAATGAATTATGCAAATTTAATAATAAAATTTTTATAGAATAAAATATTAAAGATTTTCATTAAGTAATATCATTGAAATAAGATAACCAGTTAATGACATCTTTCCAAATGGCCGAAAATTGAAGCATAAAAAGCAAGGTTGGGCCTCCTGTCGGCCGCATGCATTTCGAAGCCCACTTCAGGAATTTTTTTTGGAAAATTTTGAGAAATGTCTATTTTGACATATTAATAACCTATACTCCTTTTGTATTGGACTTTTAATTTATGTCCCTATTTTTACATTACAAACATAAAATAAAAATAAAAAAAGTATACCAGTTGGGGTACAGATTAATAAATAGTATTTAAAATAACTTTTTTTTTCTTTACAATTTTCTCTTTTTTATTTATTTATTCGATTATGATGAATGCATCTTTAGCACATTAATAATCTATATTCTATTTGTGTTGTACTTTTAATTTATACTTCTACTTTTACATTATAAATATAGAGTAGAAATTAAAGAAATACACTACTTGTAATTTAAATTAGTATTAAGTGACACTTAGAATGTCCTTTTAATTTTGTTTAAGAAATTGTTGAGCAAATAGACATTTTTTGAATGATGTTTTAGGAAAATATCCAATATTTTTATTAACTAAGGAAATAGTCATTTTCTTAACTACATAATATTGCGATTTTACCTTTATGTCCTTAGTTTTTAAAGTGTTAATGGCTAGTTTCTTAATTTTTGTAAACGTTAGCTATTTTCTTCAAACATGGACCAGAAAATAGCTAAATATATACCAAATAGACCTTTTTTTCTTAACTCTCCTGTTTTGTCACTCAAGATTTATGAATGTAAAGTATGTCATTTTTCTTTTTTAAAAATATCGCTTTTGACGGTATTATTATCTGTTTGTCACCATTTTATTAATTTGCATCCTTTATCATTTTGATTTAAAATAATTAATTAATTATAATAAAAATGGTAAAAATACAACTAAGTGAAAAATGTCAATACATGACTTTAAAAAGACGTATAGCTTAAACTGCAATAAATTTTAAAAAAGAAAAATAGAACTACCTCGTCTTGACCGAAACTTTATAGAAGTTTTAGATTGAAGCCATCTTTTGACTAGCCATGTTCACGATTTCTACTACAATTTTATTTTGTTTGCAATATATGCCACTTCTTAAGTAGTGCCTTTAACCTTTCGATAAACTAGTTGGATATATATAAACGTCCTTTAACGTTGGCTAGGAAAGTCAATTTTAGGAGTTGTTTTCCACAAGTTTTTTTTTTTTTAGTTTCAAGTAATACAGAATCAATAAATGAATCTAAAATTAAGGTGATTTGTAATAAAGAAGAATAAAATGACAAAATTGGAAAACATATATGGTTGACAGGGTTAAATATAGGTCTAAAATGTCCCTAGTATTATTTGCACAAGACGTCGGAAGAGCTCGAGGCACCCGAGGATCCAAATTCAAGCGACTTCCAATTCAAGCAAATTATAATTTTAGGAGTATTTTTAGTCATTTTATTGTAATTTATTATGAGAAATTATAGTGGATACCCAATTTTTAAAACTTAATGTAAGTTATTACTCATTCTTTTGAAAAATATAACCAATTACCCAAATGATGTAATTACTTACACAGTGATAAGTGGTGGTGATTCACTTTGTTACAAAAAACATGTGTAAGTAATTCACAAGCTGACTAGAAACTCAATTACTTCAAAAGTTTGGGTATTTATTTTTATTGTTATATAAATTTTGAGTATTTACCTACTTCACCCATTTATTATTATTTTGGTGTTAATTTTTAGCAACTATTCGTAATTTCGGTGGTTTATTTAGAGTAAGTTTTTTGCAAAAACGAGCAATATTATCTTAAACAATTGCATAGTTGGTGAGAAATATTTTTAGATTTCGTGGTTAATTTGTGTTTGACTTCACAACACATTCCTAATTTGATTTTATTAAAATGACAACTTTTCATTTTTAAACAAAAAACGGCAGGGTTAAAAAGTAGGGAGTTCAAGCATTTTGAGGAATGTTTGAGGAAAATAGGGAATTTCGAATAACACGTTGTTTTCAAGTTATAAAATAATTTGATACTTTATTCTGTGACGTGCATAGGTTTTCAATAGATTCACAACTCTTTAAATTGAAGTTGCTAGAAATGTAAATTAGATAACATATAAAGTATCAATATCTTAAGTTGTATGCAACAAAACAGTTTTCTCAATTTATTTTTGTATCCAAATTTGGTTTTGTCGGTCCTTTTACATGCATAGTAAAACAATTTTGTAATATGTGCCTAGTTGTTCAAGTTCTACTTGCAATTCTTACACACATTACTCGCTTTTATACAAGTGATCGTCTTAAGTATTACTCAATTGAATAACTTTCTTCAATAACTCTGCTACATATTTTTACTCTTATCATTTAAATTTCCAATGCAGCCAATGTACTTTCAGAGATGATATATAGGTAATTAGCTTCTAGATAAAAATTATAAAAGTAAAACAATATATGAGCTAGGAAAATTTGAAATGTTCTATTTTTTTTTTTATTATTTTTTTTTGGTCTTCGGCGTCTATGTTGCAAGCGATCAAGCATTTTACTGTCTAGTCATTTTCTTCTCGGCCCATAAAAAAGTTGCATCCACGCCCACACTGGATAAGCGTCCAATGAATGTCTTGAATTGTCCCATTCTACTCTAGGACCACAAATTCTAATTTTTAAAAAGAAATTAATCTCAAGCAGGACACAGAAATAAAGTGACTTCAAAATATCTGCCCTTAGTCTATACAAAAACTTGGATATATATGTACCAATTTGGGAAGTTCGATTCTCCAATTATAGTCATGTTAAAGTCATCAGCTTTTTCTTTTAGTTAAATTTTTTACTAGTTATGAATTGGTGATAAGAAATTGTCTTCATTGTTCATTACTTGCACACATAAATAAATTATTGAATGTTTAAGCTAATGAGTTTTTGGTGAGATAGATCTTAATACTCAATAGATTTAAAAAAAAAATCAAATCAAATCGACCTCTTTAGGATCTTTATAGTCATAGATATTTATACATTTTTTCTTTTTTTGGGTTCAAGGTTGAGAATGACCCAAACATTAATAAATTCAAAGGTGTGAACGAGGTGTGAACGAAGTGATATATATATATATATATATATATATATATATATATATTTATAAGAAAACTCAATGATATATATGTAGTGGACAATTACACCATTCCCACATGACTAACTAAACAAAAAAGGTGTAATTTGATTGATGGACTTCTTAATACAGGCATGAATATGTTAGCCAATTAATCATTACACAAATTTAATTCATTTTTATGTGAATTAAGACTTAGCTGCATCACTACCACATGGAGCAATTAATGATTTCCTGTCACATAAATAGTTAGCTGATTGAAAATGCAATTTTCATAACTAATTAACATGGATGATGTTTTGCCTACCCACTTTTGTGTGTGTGTGTGTATATATATATACATATATATGTTGACTGCTAGCTAGATAGGAGAGTGAGTATTGGGGCCATCTCATATAATATTTGGCAATATATGTACTACACAAACACACAAATATAAATAAGCCATCTGATAAAATTTCTAGCAGTTTCAGGGCTTTCAGCTACAATACAGAAAATGACACTGTACATAATAATGTGGAGAAAAAAATAAATTAGGACCACTGTATAGATATATGGGACTCTTTAGAATTCCATGCATATGATTGATTTGCAAATCTGCCCAAAGTAGGTTAACCGTTAGATTTGTGGACTAAGCCATTCTGAACCTTTTGATGTTACCTTTATATATAATATGTTACACATACATAGATATATATATATGTATGTATTCTATATATAGTCCACCACTGAACAAATATGCCAGAGAAAAGCCATGCTCTATAGTGTCTATATGAACAGCAGGTGCAATAATTCAATATATATGGACCTTAACTCTGACGACAAAAATAACTCCATAACAAGTGCCCAGGAAAAAAAAAATTGAAGGTATAAAAAATAATATAATTAAATTGATCTGAAAAATGAGAAAGTATTTCAATATTTTTCAATTTTTTCTTCTCCTTTTTTTTTTTTTTTCCTTTCTCCCTAATCTCTTTCAAGTGTGTCCTAGATAGCTAGTTGCTAGCTATCATAAGATATTTTTCATGAAGACAAAAATACAAAGCGCGATATTGCAAAGTAGGAAAAAGTCCACGTAAGGCCACGGAGAGAGATATTTTGGGAGATATTTTTCTCATCTTGATTACCCTTTCTAGCAAATCTTCTATTCTCATCATCATGAAACTCTCTTCACAAAACGACCCTGCAAAAAAGACCAACAATGTGCCATACTTTGAATCCCAAATCTAAATAGAGATATAGTGCAATAGAGATAAAGTGGATATATATAACAAAATTAGAAAAAATAAAAATAAAAAATAAAAAACCTTGAGTCTTGGTCTTTTATCTGCATTGAGCTTGCGAACTTGATATCTTATCTTCTTGGAGAAGAGCCTACTTTGCCGTTTCTCTTTGTACCTCATAACACTAGCTTCTCTTCTAGTCCTCTCTTCTTCCATTACCGGTACCTCTCCCATCTGATTTTTTTTTTCCCCATCAACATATAATTTAAAAATATCAATTCTATGGCTCACATACTTCACAAGTGATAAAAAAAAAACAAAAAACAAAAACAAAGATTACTTATATGTCATAGTGCACTAGAAGGATTATTTCTCCTAAAAATTGGGAAGTTCACGTTGAGGACTATAATTCAGAAGGTAAAAAAATGAAAAAAGTAACCAAAAAACCAAACAATACTAACATAGCATGAGCCATTTGGTGGCATTGAAAGAGAGCCATCTTCGGCCCAAAGCGAGCCGCGATCGGACCACGCATCCAAAACCTCTTGGTAATTCAAATTCAGGTTCAGCGAAACCCTACTATAGTCGTCGTCCCAAAACCCTACGTGCTCTCTCTTCACCACCACGCCGCCATTGCCCGCGCGATCATCGAAGCCATTGTTGTCGTACAACAAGCCGTAGCCTTCCTCTTCAAAGAAGCACTTGGACGTGGCGTCCTTGCCGAAAAGCTCCTCCGCCTCGGCTTCTTCCTCGTCCTCTTCCTCCTCGTCCTGATCTTCGCGGTCTCGAAACGTCTCTTCCCAATCCATCAAGTCCCAATTGAGTTGGCACGCGTTGGTCCTCATCCCCTTGCTCAACTTCTGGTCATCGTCTTCACCGATGCCCAAAATGCGCTCCAAGTCGTCCATGATATCGACGGCGTGATCGTCGTGATCGTGGTCGTCGTCGGCGTAGTTGCCGTTGACTTTCGTGTTGTCGGCGAATTTAGTACTACTCAAGACGGTATTATCCGGAACCTCATGTTGTTCCTTCTTAGGGCTTTTTAAGAATGAAGTGAAACCCATTATCTCTTTATCTCTCTTTCTCTTCTCACACTCTTTCTTTGGCCTTTCTTTTTATTTCGTAGCAATAGTGTACTATTTCTATGTATATATGCATGGCAATTTTGGATATTACAAGAGACTACTAGTACAAATGTTATGGATATTATCTTTTTCTTTTTTCTTTCCTTTTTTTCCTATTCTTTAATATTTTCTTGGTCTCGTTCATCCTACGTGGCACCTTATCCTCAAGTTATTGGCTGGTTGTTTGGTTGCTTTGTTGTGATTGGCTGAAAAAATCCAGCTTGGAAAAAAGGCGTTGGGTCCAAAATAACGACTTTACTTTATCCAAATTGTATGTCTGTTTTTTGTGTTATGCTCTTTTTCCGTCTTAAGACCAATAGGAGTTTCGTGACCCCTTGTTTAGTTCACTCATATATCTATTTCATTCTATTATATTTTTTCTCTTTTTTTTTTTAACTTTTTAATCCTACGTTCCATCCTATTTCATTTTATTTTTTTTAACTATTTTTTCAAATTTTCAAATCCCCATACAATATCTTTAAATTTTAACCATTTATACCACATCGAAATTCGCAAAGTCAAACATTCAACTTTATTTTTTAAAATCATTTTCAAACTATTCTAAACTATTTTTTCCATCTCAAAGAATGAGATGGAATGGGTGAAATGATCATCCCAAACAAGTGGTAAATTTTTGCACAATGAACACGTGCAAAAGTGTTAACAAGGAACAAAGCTTATCGGATTTAATTCTTGATCACATGCTTGCACTTAACAAATAAATTAGCTTAATCAACAAAAATAAAAGTATTATCGTGTTGCGTTTCATCAAAATTTATTAGTGAAATCGATTTATAATTAAGATTAATTGTCTTAATGTAATACAACCCGTCGAATCCCAATTAAAGTACTAGTGTGCATTTTTTTAAATTTGAAATACAATTGTCCTTCTTCTCAAAGGAAAATTGCAAGCTAGAATTCAAATATACACACACATATATATATATATATATATATATCCCCCGTTTGGGGAAACCATTTTGGTCATTTTTGACCATTCTAAATAGTTTGAAAATGGTTTAGAAAATGATTTGAAAAATGGTTTGGAAAATGGTTTGACTTTACAAATTTCGAGGTGGTATAAATGGTTGAGATTTAAAGATATTGTATAGGGATTTGGAAAGTTGAAAAAAATGGTTGAAAAAAGTGGAATGGAATGGAATGGTTTGGAGGATTGAAAAAGGTGAAAAAATGGAATGAAATGGAATGAGGAGAATAGTTTTTCCAAATGTGGGGATATTATTTTTCTAGTTCTCCTATGTACGTACTTTAAATGAGTCCATTTGGGTTTATATATCATGCCTTTATAAAAACCAAACATACGCTCGCCTAGTCCGATCGAATTCAAATCTTTTGTTTTTATTTTGGGAGATTTTGAGGAATGTTTCTCTTTTGCCAACATGATAATTTATGTCCTATGTGTGTTGCACTTTTAATTTATTTGGAATATAGAGCATTTCCAATGTATGCCAATACCAACGCTAAATTTGGCACTCAAAAAAGTAAAAATGCTATATTTGACATATTACACTCCAATGTGCAAATACTATTTTGTTATTTTATTATTTTTTAATTGTAACAATCAATAAAAATAGTTAATACTAACCAAAAGCAAATAAGACTACAAATAGCTATAATGACTTCTTTGTAATAGAAAACTTTTCAGAATATAATATTTATTTTTTGTTTGAAAGCTCAAAAGTTGACTAATCAATCAATGTTATACTTCAAATGCGAATTTTTTTGCATTATGCTATACTTGGTGCCAAATTTAACATTATTTAGAGTATCGCCAATGCAAATGCCAATGTAAATGCTAAATTTGACACTAAAAATGTAAAAATGATATATTTAACAACTGATACCCCAATGTACAAATGTTATTTTGTTATTTTTTAGGTGTAAGAACCAATAAAAGTAGTTAATGCTAACCAATAGCAAATAAGACGACATATAGTCATAATGACTTCTTGGTAATAGAAAATATTACAGAATATAATATTTATTTTTTAATTAAAAGCTCAAAAGTTGACCAATCAATATTCTACTTCAAATACAAAATTTTTGGCATTATATTACACATGGTGCCAAATTTAGTATCATTTATAGCATTTGCCAAATTCAAAGTCAAATTGGACATCGCACTGGAGAATATTTTTTATGCCAATATACTAAATTTTGGCATTGACAAACAAATTTAGCATTACACTGGAGATGCTCTTATAACACTAATTTGCCAAATTCAATGCCAAATTTGGCATTACATTGGAGAATATTTTTTATGCCAAATTTTAACATTGGCACACAAATTTAACATTGTATTGAAAATGCTCTTAAATGACACTAAATATAGCCTTGTTAATTTTTTAATCCCCTATTTATTTTTAGTCAATCATTTTATACTTCTTCAATCGTATTTTGACATGTAAATAAATACATTTAAATTATTTAACCACTTTATATCTATTATATTTTAAATAATCTCTTTACAATACTTGTAAAGTTAAAAAAGATTAATAAGTTCGCATTATATGGTTAGAAAGATAGAAAAAAAGTTAGAGGATTTGGGTTCGGAATAATTGGTGCGACCAAGGTTGGAACATGATTTTAAATTTCAGTCTTTTGTGTGTGTGTGTGTATATATATATATATATATATATATATATATATGTATGATGTTATCTTGGACTAGCTAGAGTCTAGAGAGAAGCGAACTTAAATTTGTAAAAGATATATGAATGACTTTGGCTACTATAACATTTTTCACGAATGTCGCTGTTTTTGTAGGTCCATAAATTCAAACACCTCTAAATATACAAATACAAGTGCACACGTTAAAAAGATCGATCACGACACGTTTAAAATTTGACTAATTAATCCTGTAATTAGCAATTCCAGGGAAAAAAAAAGTTGAAGGTGTCTCCTAGTCCTACACAATGTGCAATCCTCCTCCACATGCCCCAAAAAATAAACAAGAAAAATGGACAGTTTTTGCCCTCATTCACTTAATTACGGCTATTTGTTTAATATAATACATATATTTATAGTATAATATACATGTTGTCATTGTGGCATGCATATCCCTGATCTCACCTCACGTGAATTAGGTAAAAAAAAGTTTATATGGTCGTATCTTGTTGCGTCTCCAGTTTTTCTAGGCTAAGCAACAAACTTATTATAATTAAACTATAATTATAGAATATATTATTTACTAAGGTAATTAACTCAAATGATCCTTGAACTTTTTGTAAATTAACAATTTGGTCCTCAATCTAATTTAATTAGTAAAAATTTCCTCAAAATTTTCTTTTGGTAACAAGAAAGTCCAAGTCAACATTTTCCGTCTATTTCATGACGGACTTTTATGCCTGCCTTTCATGTGCTTCAATTTTTAGTTGTAAGTAACGCCCAAAATGCCCCGATCAAATCACTATCATATACTTTGCATTTTGACCACTCACCTAGTGTATTATTTTTTCAAGAATCGTCGTTTCTTCACAATTCTTCTTCTTAATGAACTTCTGATTTAGATTATTGATTGATTCTTTTATTTCTTTTGCTCCCACAAAGATTTTAGTTTCAAGTTTTCATATGAATATTGCTCCAGTCCAAATTAATGATGTTGGATGCAAGATTTCATATCAATTGCAAAAGGAGGGTTTTTTTTTTTTTCTCTTATATTTATCCAATTTGTTGTCCTTTTTTAATTATATTCTTTCCCTCAAATCCTATAATACTGTTTTCACAGATTTGGGATGTTGCAAGGTAGGTAGTCTGTTGTAAGCCTTTCTTTCAAGCGCTAGTTTTTCAGTGTTTTTCTTATTTGAGTTCTGGCAGAACATATGTTTTAATGGTTGACGAAGATATAAGATTTTTTGCTTACTTTTGGAGTGTGTTTCTTTAAAGAACAAGATTATTTTGGGGATATATAATAAATAAAAATATAAGTACGTGAAAGGCATGTGTTCAAAATCTGTCATGAAATGGACGGAATATATCAACTTGGACTTACTTTGTCACCAAAAACAAAGTTTAGGGAGAATTTTACTAATTAAATTAGATCTAGGACTGAAATTTTACCTTACAAAAGTTCAAGGAATATTTCAGCTAATTACCCTGTTTATTAAGGCAATTTTCGTTTTTCCTTTTTTAGGGCTGATGATGATAACAGATTTCTGGATGTTGTTTTCAGGTCGCTAGGGCAATACTGAAAATAGTTTAGCTGTGTTATTGTGCTTAATTAATTTGTGTGTGTATAATATTAACTACAGATGATAATTTAATTTGCCCGATATGGTAATGAAAATGTTGGAGTCTGTAGCTGGGAAACTTCTAAAATGTACATTATATGCCCAAACATGTTAGTAGGAAAATAAAGCTAATAAATAATAATTAGATAAATCTCTGGTTAAGACTATCATCACGAAACATGGCGTTTATAACAAGCAAAAGAAATTAGCATTAATTTGAGCTGTAGCTTTTTTTTTTTAATTTCTTTTTTCTTTTTCACTTTCCACCCTTCCACGTGCAGGGGTTGACCCGTAAATCCAGATACATTATACATTTTTTTTTTTGAATTTCTTTACATGTGCACAAACAACATATATGCGTGTGGTGTAATATATGTATTCACACTGTTAATATAAACCAAGACAAACAAAAACGAAATAAGAAAGAAATTCGAACGAAGAAGATCGGATCAAGAAAAAGTAGGCATTGATGATCCGATGATCATATATATAGTAGTGCTTCATCAAAAGAAAAGATCACCATGATATAAACTAATTACTAATTAAGAAGCTAGCTAGCTAGGTCCAAAGAGACTCTCTTTGGAGAGGGTCTTGCATTACATGAGTATTATTATTGGTAGAAGAGAGATTAGAATTAGCTGCAAAGCTGAGGTATTGTGGAAGATGATTGTTATAATTAGTGAAATTAGTAGCACTAGTTGTAGTAGAAATAGTACTGGTGCTTATAATGTTGTTGGACAAGATCAGGGGTTTCTGATCTTGATGATCTTGTGATGATGATGATGATGATCGTCGATGTGGGCGATCGGTAAAGCGGGCTCTTGCTGCATCTGGATGCATAGAATCTCAGCCTGAGCAACCGCAAGCTGCATTTGAAGCTGTGAGACTTGGGTCTGAAGGTAAGAGATTGCACCAACGCATCCGTACACTGGGTCCCTCACTCTTGCATTTGCCTCATAAACCAAACTGCTTACGGCGTCGCCTCTTTGATGAACCGGAAGCTCCTGTAAATAACATTGATCGATTAATTAGGGCAAAGTTTAAAACGAAATACTACTACTATAATATATTGATTTTATTAGGGCAAAGTTAAAAACGAAATACTACTACTACTATAATTTTATTGATTTTATTAGGTACATACTCATGATGATCAGGATAGAAGACGCGATCGATGATAGAAAGAGAGAGATGTGGGATTTACCTGCAACATTTTGCTAACGTTGCTAGCGCCGAAGACCTTGTGGACAATGGCGAACTTGTGAGGGTCGTCAGAAGGGAAGTAGGGGGCGAAGATGCAGTCCTTGGCGCAGCGGCGCCTCAACAACTTGCATGAAGCGCATGGCGATGAACCGCCGCCCATATCTTGGCTTGATCAGATGAGAATCCGAAACAAGGA
Organism: Boehmeria nivea var. tenacissima; assembly: GCA_018132145.1. Classification (NCBI taxonomy): domain Eukaryota; kingdom Viridiplantae; phylum Streptophyta; class Magnoliopsida; order Rosales; family Urticaceae; genus Boehmeria; species Boehmeria nivea. The sequence continues at coordinate 15,952,624 of CM030874.1, forward strand.
AGATTTTTATCTTTTTGTAAGTAGTACTAGAAACAAGAAGAGGTGTTGATTAAGGGTTTTTGGGAATGGTATATACTAGTAGTTCTAGTAATATATATTTCTTGCCACAAAGAGGCTTTGGAATTGTTGAGGGGAATATGAGCTAAATACACGCATATATTTATATTATAGTTTGGTTAGTCTTAGGGGTGGAATGCTTCTACATGATTCACTAAGGAATGGTTGCACATGCTTCACTTAATAAAATATGTGACACATTCAACATTATTAATTCTTTTAATTAACAGACTACTTTGTTTTTCTGAACCCATTAATAATAGATCGTATTGACCTTGACGAGCCAAATATTCCCACACCAAAGTGTATAATGAGCAACATTAATACATACAAAAGAGTAAGCATATTCGTAATGTATTTACAGATATGGCCCGTGTGATAAGTACCATTTAAGTGTTGTTGTTAAGGGGTATTTATGTCACTTAAGATTAGTGAATTAAATTAGATCTTTATTAGAAAACAACGGTGATTCTAGGGTTGACCACCGTTGCGCGTATAGGTTGGCAACCATGCAGTTGTGTAGTTTCCACGTTCTTGTTTGACCGTTTTATATATAAATGTGTGTATAGTGTACATACGTATACAAACCAATATTTTATTACATACATATATGTACATGTAAATAGAGAGAGAAATGTATGTTTTAAAAATAATATGTTTGTGTGTGTGTGTGTGTTGAACTTGCGCTGGTGTGAAGTGAGAAGAAATATATAGGGTTTTTAATCAGTTGTTTATGTGAAATAGAATGTACTAAATAACTTAGATTAGAGAAACGATGAGAGAGCAATTAATTAATTAATGTGGAGAGATCAGTGATTGGATTTAGGGTTTGGTAATGCAAAAGGAAAAAAGAAAATATTCAAAGTAGCGAAACCCTAACCGGGACCAAAGCTCCGAGAGAGATGGGCTCAAATTCAACGTGAATGTTTGTTTGGACGAACATTCACATTGAAACATACATCTTTCTCTCTCTCTTGAGTAGACATCTTTCAATGGACACGCAAATACCAATATATATATATATCTACAAACTACTATAGCTATGGTCAAGGCTATATTGCTTATGCATCAATTTCTACGTGTTTATAATAATGAACCCAGTTTAGAATAATATACCTACAAATTCATATATAAACATATATATATATATATATATATATTCTAGAATATGCCAACTTCAATACCTCAAGCCTCAAGGTAACAGCTGTGCTTCATATTTACATTATATAAGGAAATTAACGATTATACAGTACAAAGGAGATGAGAGTTCTACCAGCAAATTTATATGTTTAGTTTTAATTGAGAGTTATATATGTGTCAAGACTCAAGCCATTATATATTGAAAATTTTTGCTATTCAGTCTATTTTTAAATCACATTCAAAAATTATTCACAACTTTCATTTTTTAATCATGAAATAAATGCCTTTTATTTTTTTTACATGTTGACTATACATCATAGTAAATACTCATCAAATTACTCAATTAAAATGTTAATAATATGCCAACAATATCATGTTATATAGACAGCATATCAAAAAAATAAACATTTAAAAAACAAATAAAGTTATAGATATTTTCCTAAATAATATCTAAATATTGACTATTCATTTATATATCCCATAAAAACATATAATAAATATAAACTCAGAATTTGTTATATTCTTTAATTTAAGTCAATATTCTTGCTTTATCACGCTAACAAAGCAAAAAATATATGCATATATATGTGAAACTGCTAAATATTAACTTGACGAGGCATAATGTAAAATCCCAGATCAAGAAGAAAAACGATCAAGCCACGTATTGAAATAAGACCTATACTCTTTTTTTTTTTTAATCTGTTTGTTCGATTTAAAATATAATATAGTACTACTTAATAATTAAGTCATAAGTAATTATTTTTTGCTTGCCCAGATCAGTTAGGTCTTAAAAAATATTGCAAATGAATTAAGTGATTACGACTGTTGAACTGATCATAAGATGATGATTCCTTCACTTTTCTCTCTGATCTTCAAAACCATTAAATACTTATAATTCCACAAGCAAAATAAGAAACTAATTTATATAACCTCAAATGATACATTTCATATTTCTCTTTTCTAGCTGCCTCTCCCATGAGCTTCACTTAGTAGCAGGCACAACTAGATTTTAATTAAAACAAATATATATTTTTCCCATCCAAACCATCCACTAGTCAATACCTTACAGAATGTAAAGGGGTTTTGAACTTGGCAAATGTGTATATATATATATGAACATAGATATAAATTATATAGCTACCACGTATAGGGCCACAAAGCACTAGCTGAGAGTTTCTGAACCAAGAGCAAACTTAAAATATTTATAAATTGTTTCAAAGATCAGAAATAAGAAATTTCCAGTGTACGTTGCAGTCTCTGGCCAGTGCACAACAAATAATAGATTGGAAACAAAAAGGAGCTAGCTCGAGAGATCTCTAATAAATAAGAGGAAATTAATTAGAATATTTATTCGATTCTAAATTAAGTAACCCTTACCACATCTCTACACTTATATTATTATAATTACAACAAACCGAGAAGAAACTAATGTGACCCGGTTACTGAGATCCGACATGAGACATAGGTTTAAGGATTATTATAATAAAACAGAAAACAAAAACCCCATTTCGAGAGTTGATTGGGACTAATTAAAAACTATCCCAATTGTTCAATTAATCACATCTCTCTCTCTTGCATTTAATGCACTCCACATGATTCCAAGCTTCTAATCTTTTGGTTCGAGGAAAGCAGCTTCTTTTCCCTAGTTGTCATGAATTTATGGTGTAATTAATAAATCTCCTCTTAATTTTGTTTTTTATGCCTTTTGTCTTACAAAAAACAAGTTCTGATATAATTTTATCTCTTTTTTTTTTTTTATAATTTCTTTTAGTGCAATACCTTATGACAAAGAAACTCGTAGTTCAAGTTTCAGTTTTCAGTTTCAAGTTTCAAACACCTAAGCTGTATAGGAAGAAGGAAAAAAGCTTCTACGCTCTAGATTGTTGAGAACCTGTTTTGTTTTTACTGCGATTTTTTTAATCCGATTAATAAAGTAGAGGAAAAACAGACATCTTTGTTCACCATGTTAGAGGGCAAATTAAATTAAGGCCAAAAAAAAAAAAAAAAACATGCGATCTCCGATGCAAAACATTAAATGCACATTGGTGATATGGAAGATTCGATTCTTGAGATGTGCATGGTTTTTTCAAATAATTATCAAAGACGGTGAAGATTATCAGAAGCAATGTTTGACAAGAGCAACTTTTTTCTAGGGTGTTCAAAAGTGGCTTTATATTACTGACCTCAAAATTCAATTGCTTCAACAGAGAGGTGTTGGATTTCCAATGACAAAGTCCCCTCATATCATAATCAACCCAATGCCAAAATAAAATTTTAATTTAGAACTTTGGGATAATTATTATAAAAATTTATTATCTAGCTCGTTACCACATATAAGATAAGGGACCATGCTAAGATTTTTCGCTGCAGTGCTGTATCTTCACATCAAAGATTCTTAGCTATCCCAAAGGATCATCATCCCAACATCAAAATTATAAATTACTATAGTCCTAATTTTTTTTCTCTTTTTTTTTTGATAGAAATACAAAGTTTCGGTAACGTATATGAAGTTATTTTACAAGTAGTCTAATACGTAGACTGCTTTGATACCACATAAAACGTTCTTATCTGTACAATCAAACAAAGCCTCTTCTCTTTGTTAACTTTTAAGACGATTTTTAACCTAAACGTGGGAGAGAAGTGTGTATATTTTTAAGGGAATAAAATTTCATTCTCTATTCATGAGAAACACAAAGATTGTAATGAGGCGGACCACGCAGAAATTTAGAGTAATTTACTTTTAATATGAGGTATATAGCAATAAATAATCAAAATGAGGTATATAGCAATCACTTATTAGTTATAAAACATGCATTTTTTTTTATTTTATTCAATATAAACAACTCACACATCATTTTCGTCAATTTTTTTTGTCAAAATTTCTAGTTATTTAGCATTTTTTTAATAAAATAATTTTATAAAAGAGATACAAAGAATATAAAGAGATTTTTTAAATTAAAATAAACTAATTAGTTGAAAATAAAATACTATTTGATAGTGATCTTGTGTTTAGAGATGGCCTAACATAATCATAGACATAGCATATGAAGATAAAGTATGTGGTTGCAGAAACATGAATAAAGTTTAAATTGCAATCATATACAGATGTATAGTATTTGTACCGAAAGTAAAGAAGACTAGATGGGACATGATCTTAGGACAAGCAATCACAACATTTCCAGTTTCGTGTATCATATAGTTCGTAGAGTACCTTATAGTAAAAAGTAAAAACTGATAATGAGAACATACGAGCCATAATCATTAGTGATAGCAGCAGTTCATATTGGACTTCTATTTATTTATTTATTTTGCTGAAATTGGATTGGGTCCACTTAAGAACCCTTGTAAGTTCAAAGTTGACAAATTGTAACAAGAGAGATTTTGATAAATGTCCCATATTTTGAAATTTGAACCCAATAATATTTTATGTCTTTTTATGTTGCACTTGCAATTTATAGTTTCACTTTTATACTATTTAAAAATGAAGGAAGCACACCACTAAAAATATAGATTATTTAGTGGCATTTAAATAACTTTACTTTGGGTGTGTTTGATAACACTTTCATTTTCTGTTTTTTGCTTTTTTAAATAAAAAAGTACAATTTTATTTTTAAAAATGCGTTTGATAAATCTGTTTTCGTTTTCTAATTTTTTTAATTGGAAACATAATTTCAAAAATAGAGGAAACGAAAAATTCTTGTTTTCAAATTTTTTTTGAACAAAACTTCAAATCTTAAGAACTTTTTTGTGTGTTTTCTCAATTCTATACTCTCACCATACTTCATCTTTACGTTTTTTTTATCTTTTCACTCCCTCTATATCGGTTATAAATTATCATTTTGTGCTTTTCGTTTCTAAAAACAAGCAACAAATAGTGATTACCAAACATATTTTGTGTTTTTAAAAATTTTGAAAACAAAATAGCAAAAACACTTACAAATTTTTGTTTTTAAAAACAAAAAACAAAAATGTTATCAAACATAAACAAAAGCAATTTCCCTCTATGATCCTCACAAAGGCCTCGACAATTTAACGCACAATTTAGGGTGCTTTTTTCTCTTCTTGGATTGACTTCTATTTATTTAATCAATTTGCTGAGCACCATATTCAGAACTAGTTGTTACCAGAATAGCCTACGCCCATCACAGTTGGGCCTAGTCTAAAGTCTACGTTTGATACCCTTTTTTTTTTTTTTTTTTTCCAAACTAGGCAGAAATAGCCAACATATTCTTTACATCAAGTTATACTCTTTGATTTTTCTTCGACAGTTAGGCTCTTTGTGTAATGATTACTCAGAGTTTCCAGAGTTGGAAAATGAAAACCAATTGTGAATACTTACAATTTACATCAAATCGATAGCAAAAAAAAAAATACATCAAATTTTGTTCCTAAAAGAGTGGCAAGTCCTTGGAGTAAAAGTGATTATTGACCACTGAAATGTACTCCAGGACCATTCTAATTTAACCATTAGTCAAGTGCTTCAATCCGTTAAAAGAACTAAACATTACCTGTTATTAGAGGCTCACAAATATTAGAAAGTGTCTACCAATTTCGTAATGCAAACAGATTATTCAATTGTAATGATTAACAAAAATCTCTCATCCCTGAGGCCAACAGATTATTCAATTGTAATGATTAACAAAAATCTCTCATCCCTGAGGCCAAGTAGTCTTATGCCTTTGATCTTGGTGACGCATTCGAGCAAAACAACTGCACAAAAAGCTAGCCCGAGATGTAGCGGAAATCTTATGAAATTAGACGAGCAGGCTGGTCCTCAAATTTCTCCTGTATTTGGTTCATTAGTCCTCTATCGATCTTCGGCTTTGATGCAAGTTTCGGAGGTTCCTCTCCCTGATTCCATTCCGGAACAAAGCACTTGCTATAAGCTGTGTCCTTTTATGAACAGAAGAACCCACTATGATATTGTCTATCGGTTTACTCTTTGTGTACTTTGCTGCCTGTGCCTGAACTGACATAGAAAATTACAATTTGTTGGAAAACGGTTTGTTAACCACAGTAAGTGAATGAGAAATTGATGCTCAAAGTCTGTCCATTGGTTTGGATATCGTCCATTGATTGTTGAAAGGGGTCTATATGCCATTAGAAAGTTTTAATACATGAAAGCCTATTTCAAAAGGTCGATTCAAAATATTCTACGAGATCATCAACAAGTGCAAGTCAAGCAAACAAAAACCCGAGTGTATGAAAGCAAATGTGACTTGTGCCTTCCAGAATACCTAGAAGAATTTAAAATGTCACATCCATACAAAAAACTGTCATGAATCTACCGAGTAGTACTCGTATTATCTCATCAAGGATGGGTCTATTTTTCTGACATCCTAGACAAAATTTTCAAATATGTTAATTTGATCAAATTCAAGACTTGAAAGTGACATAAGAAAATAGACAAAATTAGAGTGTAGGAAGTCTAGTTATCTGCTAGTTTAAGATGGTTATATAATTTCTCATTTTACAAGTTTCCCATCTCAGATCGAATATTACCAATCTTGAGCCCTGAACACTTTGACATTTTGCGGTACCAAACACAAAAAACAAGACATACCAGAACGTGAAGCAGCTAATGCCGTAGCGCAATCCTTGAGTGTCATTATCTTTTCAACAATTTCTGCAGTTTCGAAGTGTTCAATTTCTTGGGCATCTGCTCTAGAATTCTTTTGGATGCAAGAAAGTGCATTTTCACATGCCTGGAAAAAGAAGAAATTCGAGGACGAAAACCTTGACTTCAAGAGACAGAACCACCGAGTTAATAATATGCAGAGCTATAATATGGAAGAAGCAGATGCACAAAATCATGGTTTTCATTCACTGAAACTGAGAGTCTAAACAGCTGAATGTAGAAAAGAACCGACCAATCGCAATATACAATATACAATGTTCAAGGACAGTCAGGTTGGCAATACAATACCAATAAAATTTTCAGATTAAAATATGAATTTCAATTCCAATCAATTTGAGAACGAAGTCTAGGAAAAAGGTCTTCCATTATAATTTGGTAAAAAATAGTATATAACATAGGTACTGCAGTATGTTATCACCAAGCCACAGCGGAACAGCAATGCATCAATTTGACAAATTCTCTAATTTACAACCGAAAATGGTTCAAAATCTAAAGTTAAAATACAGAAGCTCATTTCCTTTATTCCTTCTATCTAGTTGATGAATCTTGCCGTGACATTAAACACAATCAAATAGCTCGTTGTAGAGACTGAAGTAACAAAACATTAGTTTTGAATTAGCACGGCTTAACAGAAAGACTGACAATCACACACACTAGCTAGAACAATATATTCATTATCCATACGCAAACAAACCTTTCTTGCAATGGAATGAAAACCATAATCGAGCGATTGTTCAGCAAAGTTTAACCATTCCGAATATGAAACCTCTAGCCATTGGTAACTCGCGGACTTGATCTCCCTCAAAGTCAAGGCCTCGTACCTCAAGGCCAAGCAACTCTGCAGACAACAACGAATCAAAGCACCTCACAAACATTTCCATACCTGAATAAAAGCAAGGACACGGACAACCATAGCTATAGATCCGTAAAATCGATCAGCCTTATAAGATATCGAAGCCTATCTTTTCTTTTTTTTTTTTTTTTTTTTTTCTGGCAAAAGCGGCGAATTTTGAACTCAGCTATGAAGATTACCTCGGAGTCGCCTAATAGAGCGAAAGCTCGGACAAAGAATTCGAGATCGAGAAGTCTCAGCTCGACGGACTTCTCGAGTCCCTTGCGCATAGAGGACATAGATTCAGATCTTAGGAAGTCTCGCAAGCTCGAGCGGAGTTCCGTCGACGAGTTCGCAGCTTTGGAAGCCATTACCGATTCGATGACTCGCAGCGTTGCGTCGTTGAACCTGCGAATTCCGAGTGTCAATGAGAGAGAGAGAGAGAGAGAGAGAGAGAGAGATTGAAGATCGGAATCGGACCTTCTGTTGAGGATGTGGAAGCGAAGGAGAGAGATTTGGGGAGCGACTGAGTTCGACATTTTGGCGGGTAATACGCTTCTTCTCTACCTCTCTTTGCTTTTAAATATATATATATATATATATATATATATATATATATACACGAGCGTATTGTTTGGCAAATGATTTTAACTCAAGTTATAATATATGTTTGGTTTATTAATTAAAAGGCAGAGACTGTGTTAGAGACGATTCTAAAATTTATTATAGATGGTTAAAATTTTGAATTTTAATTTGTCGTTTTTTTCAAAGTTGTTTTTTGGATTTTTTTTAGCATTTTGGTGAAAAAAACTCAATTTTTTTTAGGGGTGAAAGTGATTTTTTTTTAAATAAGCCTAGATAGTAATATAATAAAAATAAGATGTCAAAAAATATATAAATAAAATACTTAGAACAATTCTGAGCCACTTATTTGGTCCCCACCGTACGGACGAAATTTCGACCACAGCCACAAAGACAATTGAGTAAAATTTCTAAATTATGTTTTAAGAAAGGGGAATTTCCGTTGGTTTTTTTTTTTTTTTTGACGAAAAACTTTTTTGAATGATTAGATTTACTTTTTAATCAACATTTTGATTAATTAAAAAATTAGTTATTTTTTTAATTACATAATAATATGTATTTATTTTTATATTCTTAGTTTTTTTTATGTATTTGTGGCTAATAATATAATTTTTGAAAACTTTGATAATTTTCTTACAATATGCACTGGCTAAATACCAAATAGACTAATTTAATAAAGCATATTTTTTTAAATATTTTTATTACAATAAAAAAAAACCCTTAAATCTCCTTTCAAACAAAACCAACTAACCATTCAAACAACAATTGAAATTTATAATCTAAATTTAAAAAATAATAATAACACCAACAAATAATCAAGAAAAAAACTTAAAAAAATATTGTATAATTGTAAAACATAATCTAAAAGGAAAATTCTGTAGTTGATTTTTTTGTAGTGGAAAATAATTTTGAATAGTCAAATTCATATTTTTAAGATACGAGACCCACTAAAAAAATGAATCTGACGGTCCAAAATTATTTACTACCACAAAAAAAACTCATCACAGAAGTACCCATCTAAAAATTAGATTAAATAAATCAACTTTCTTTTATAAAAAGATTTGAGTATTTTATTCTAATTTCTCTAATACTGTATTGACATTTGCTTCATTGAATTATTGCTTTAGATTGTCCTAAATTTGGAAAAATTATTCTCAGTTGGTATCTTTTTTCTATTTCGTTATTTATTTATCCTTTTGACTGATTTATTCCTCTTCCAAAAAGTTATAGGACGATTTTAGGCCGCGGTGCCACCGCGGAGGAAGGTCAAGGACATGGCCGGACGCCACCACCTTCCGCCGCAAAACCACGTAAACCCTCAGATTCAGGCCCATTCAAACCCCTCCGCCGTCGCCGTCGCCGACTCTCGCCTCCTCCACCGCCTCGCGGTGGCTCCGTCGTCCTCCGCCTCGGCGGGGCTCGAGGACCGCGTGGCCATCCAACACCGCGAGATCCAATCCCTGCTGCTCGACAACCAGCACCTCGCCGCCACCCACGTGGCGCTCAAACAGGAGCTCGCCACCGCGCAACAGGACCTCAGCGCTCTGGCCGCCGCCGCCGTCGCCGCGAAGGCCGAGGGCGACGCCCGCGTGCGCGAGGTATTCGAGCGCTCGCTTAAGGCCGAGGCCGAGGTCCGCCTGCTTGACGCCGCCACCGCCGAGCTCGACCGCGTGCGCACCGACGGGCGCACGCTCGCCGCAGCGCGGGACGAGCTCGCGGCGGAGCTGAAGGAGGTCGAAGGAGAACTTGCGAGGACTCGCGAAGGCTCGAAGCAGGTCAGGGATGTCAAGTCCGAGATCGATAGCGTTCGTCGGGAGATTCAGAGAGGAAGGTATTTTCTTTTTTTATTATTATTATTATTATTATTTTTTAAAGCTTTTGTTCCTTTGAAGTTGAGAATTTTTGTAATGTTTGACATATTTAAGGTTATAACTCTAGTTTGAATCAAAGTCTTGATTCTGTGGTTCTATAGTTCAGAATGTGTGAGATTTGGCTTACCTAGACTTTAGAAATTCTTGTCTCTGATTGCGTTGTTTCATGATCAACCCAGTAATGTGATTGAAGATTGAAAAAAATGTGATACAACTAGCAAATTAAGATGAATTCTGAAGATGATCGAAAGTATTTATTCCAAACTAGTATTGATGGATTTGCTCAAGTAATGTGAAAGCGTTGGCGAAACAAGCACTTGTTTATCCTGAAATTATGAAATAGGATTTGGAATTTGATCAAACTATCTGTGTTACAGTCACGGTTATGCCTAGTCCAAACTGAATATTCTTGCTTGTCGACAGTATTTGGTGATTGAAAAATATTTGCATTGACCTCAAAACATGAAAGCATAGGTTGGATAGGAAAGTGTGAGAATTAAGTCATCAGATTTTGTTCCTGTACTTATAACCCTCAACTCTATTCAAGCTTTTATTATGATTATTGTTATTGTTATTATTTTTACTTGTTAATATTGTTTCTTGATTCTGGATATTTTTTAGTAAACTATGTTGTGCCGATTCACAAGGATATATAATTTTTAAAGTAGACGAAGTCTTTTACCGCGGATGCAATTTGATGTGGAATTTGTTTCTTCAATTGTATGAAAGGTTGTAACGGGCTCCATTATGATTTTATCAACACCGACGAGTAGATATTGATTGCATTACATTCGGATGTTTTCTTATTTTATGATAGTCTGATGGTTCAGTTAGAACTGGAAAGTGTTTTGCCATTTCCGTGGAAGTGGAAGTTTCTATGTACTTTTGTATATATGAAAAAACGATAATTTATGTGTGTGCATAGGGCTGCAATTGAGCAGGAGAAGAAAACCCGAGCCCATAACCTTGAGTTCCGCAAGGCAATGGAGGAAAAAATGGTGTCCATGGCTATTGAAATCGAAAAGCTTCATGCCGAGCTTGCTAATGCAGAGAGGCAAGCAAGGGCTGCAGCAGTTGCAGCAAACCCAAGTAAGCTATCAGATGGGATCTTCAAGTTTTCCTTCCTTTGTCCTTCTAGTTTGGCTTTAGTCATTTGCATAATTCAAGTATTAATTTAGTGAATTTCTTGCTAGATCCTGGATATGGTGGAGGACAATCATACTCTGAACCCTATAACCTACATCAGGTACGTCCCTAATTTTATCGTAACATCTCTCTCAGATGCTGGATCCAATCATGCCCCGAACTATCGGAGAATGCCTGATTTCCATTAACCACTTGTTAAGATTACCTTTCAAAGAGATAGACGAGTTTACAGGGGATTCAAAAGTACACAATTCAAGCATGGTCAACCCTGTCCAAGGATTCTGTTGAATGTGATTGAAGATTGAAAAAATTTGATATGACTAGCAAATTAGAATGAATTTTGATGACCATCGAATGCATTTATTCCAAACTAAATAACAATTAGAATTAGTATGGCACAACTTCATTACTAAATTCTTGTTTGGTTCACCATTCGGATGGAGTTTATTATTATTTTTAGATTGTTTTCCACAATAAAAATATTTCTTTGGCTAAAAATTTGGATCCCATATTTTATGTGTTTTGCTACGGTATTGAAGGTTTTATAACTCAAATGTACTTTTGCGCTCCTATTTAAACATGGGCCAGTTAAGCAATTAGCCATTTTAAAGGTAAAGTTTGAAGGATTTAGCCATAGTTTCACGTAATTAGGATTTAGTCATAACATGTAACATATATACGTGTAAAAAATGTAGCATTAAATGTAACGTTACATTTAATGTTATATTTTTTACATGTATGTATGTTACATGTTACATAAAATGTTACCTATTATGGCTAAATCCTAAAAAATTACCCAAAAGTTTGGTTAAATGCCTAAAAAACTCTTTAAACATTAGTTTGTATTCGACTCTGCATTCAAATGTTGTTAACTAAATAATAATAACAGTTTAAATTGACAATCTAAATGGAAAATTTTTACCATTTGAAATCAAGCCATCTTAATGGTAAACGAAATGAGGAATTAGGGTTTAAAGATTTTATATATGAAGACCAGGACAAGGCTGGACCACCTGAAGGTTATTGAATGAAAAGAAAGGAAATTGTTTTATGTCCAATTGCATACAGTTTTGAGCAATAACTAAAAATGATTTATCTTATAGTATCGCTTTTGTATTTTAGGTTCAAAGGGTTGGTGAGTCCAATGCTCAGTATAGATCTGGCCGTATTTCACATGGTTCCGGCGAAATGCAACAGACAAACGTGTACAGATGAAGATCTTTAGCGAGTGTACAGCCGATCATCTCCAGCAAGTGTTGTAACAACCGGAAAATTGACCGTTGATCTGCGCCGCTCTCATGTTTTATTGACTGAATTGTATCTAGAATTTAGTCAGCCTCAAAATTTTCCTGTTTTTAGCTCTGCTCTTCCTAGTGTTTAGTGGCAATTAATAGAAATATATGTACCTTAACTAGCATTGGACAACCAACAAGCATCCTCTTTCCTTACCATTTCCCTGCCATTTATTTAATTGGAGAAACGTTGCGCACAGATGCTAAATAACTATTACCAAAGATGGTAAATAACGTTATCGTCGACTTCTGTAGTTGAAATGCTTGGAACATTCTAATTTTTACGTGTAACATTAGGTAAGTAAGATCCAGATGTTTTTGTCATTTGGTGATCAATGAAACCGTGCCAGTACAACAGAGGAATAGGCAAGAAAATGGGTCCAATAACATGTGAAGATCATCAATGCTCACGCAGAAGATGTGATATTATTTAATTTAAATTGGTAATAATCGAGCCAAAGGGAAGTTGGGAGATCACACACACGACCCACCTAGTTCCTCCACTTGGCATCGATCAATCAAACAACAAAGTACAAGCCTATGTGAACAACAGACACACAACATCATTCACAGCCTTTATTTCCTCAAAAGCCTAAGCCTTTATGCCAGCTTAGCTACTAGACCACAACACGCTTAACTATCAGACAATAGACCACAAGTCCACGACACAACATATTAATAGTTAATAACCCCAATACAATCACTTTTTCTCAAAAACACCACAAACATATTAATAAGCAGCAAATACACCAACTGCTCCATAACATATAGTAAAAACTTTTTATTTTTTAAATTTTTTACTTTTACTTTCAGTCTAACCCCACCATTGGTGTACGGCAACTCCCTCATCCTTGACCCTTCCGTACAAGGCCAAGCATTCCCAATAAGCCCTCTTGTTATTGCTCTTCTTCCTATTCCCAACTTTCCACCACTGATTGTTACACTCCAAAAACAGCTCATCCACCAAATGGATTGTCCCATTGCTCACCATCTCCTCCACAGCCTCTGCCTCTGCCTTCATCACAACATACTCCTCTTCGCGCACATTCTTCGCCACCCAATCCGACACGCCGTTCTTGGCGCCGCCGCCGCCCTCCTCGGGCACCACATTGAGGTCGTACACCTCGAATTCTTGCCTCATCTTCGGGTAGTTCCGGTTGAACCACTGCTTCACGTCCCTGCTCTGCTCGGGCAAGCCTACATTGACGAAAACCCGGCGCCTAAACCCCTCGAGCGAACCGTCCCCCAGCAGCTGCGGAAGGAACTTGATTCTCCTCGAGTATCGCGCGGGGTCCTTGGAGAGACGCCCGCGCTGCCTCGGCGGCTCCATCAGCACTTCCTCCAGATCATTCAACGCCTCGGCCTTGCCGGCCTCCGTCAGCGGGGACTGGAGAAGCCGCCGCCTCCGCCTCTTCGCGACCGAGGCCTCTCCCCCGCGCTCGGCGTCGATCTTCCGCATTGCCACAATGGTGGACGAGTACCGCCGGATATACACGATCTTGTAATTGCTCTTGTCCCGCAGCGTATTCGCGTATTCGTCGCCCAGCGGGAAGGCCAGAATCCCGCCCGTCCTCACCACTCGGTCGACGAACCCGGCGTCCGTCGCCAAATCGGACACGTAGACGAAGTCGAACGACTCGTCGAAGAAGAGCGAGCTCTCTCGCTCGGAAGCCGAGTCGATCACCATCACCATTTGGTCAGCGTGGAAGTTCTTGATGTTGAGACCCTGGCTCGCGCTTCTCGCGCCGTTGCAGACGATGAGAGCCTTGTCGCTCTTCCTGAGGAGACCCTCCTCGGCCAGGCCACGGAGGAGTAAGTCGAACTGCTCGTGATCGAAACCGCTCGGCCCAGCAGCAACGCTCGGTTCGGAGCCACTCAAGGCCCTGATATACGACCCAATGCAAGGGAAGGTAATGAAGACCAGAGCCAAAAACACCGAGCGCGAGATCACGCGCAAGACCCTCGGATCAGGAAGCTTGATCACCAAAAGGGTGTCCGAATCGGACCCCATTCTCGCTCCATTCCCATTGACGCCACGGAACTGCTTGGCCTTTCCTTGGTCCATGACTTGTTCGACCTTTTTCCTCGGAGAAACCAGATCCGATTGAAATGTAGCAGAGTAGATAAAAAGAGAGTGTTTTTTTCTTAATTTTTGAGAGAGAGAGAGAGATTTGAGACGAAAAGAAAAGGGGAGAGATTTGGGAGTGAGGTTTGTTTGGAGTGGGGTATTAGCGAGAGCAAAACCTGGCAGCGGTGTGATTTCCACCCATGAGAGCCACGCGATTGCTTCGGATTCTGCACCAGAGGAACAAAAGCTCTCTAATTCTACGAGCCTCCATGGCTTCTTGGTTTGAGCTCTCTCTCTCGCTTATTTAGTTCGCTTTCCTCTCTCTACCTACCCATTTTTGGTTTTGGCTTTGGAGTCCTTACCCAGTTGGTTTGAAGGACATCATTTGAAAGAACAGGACAATGGGCAGAGAGGAAAGATTTAGAGCGAGCGAGAGAGAGAGAGAGAGAGTTTTGAGAAAAAATAAATAAATGAAAGAAAGAGTTGGGATGGGAAGAGGGGGTGGGATAGAGCAGTGGGTATATATGGAAGAGAAAGGGAAGTCTGGTTTTCCACGGAATTGGGAGGCTCTTTGTTAAATTTGAGGTAAAATTATTTGTCCGTGTTAAAACGGTGTTACTTTTTTTGGCTTTCAGGAGAGAGAGAGAGAGAGAGAGAGAGAGGGAATAGTGATTTTACAGAGTTTATTATTATTATTTTTTTATGTTATTGGTGTAATTGTATGATTATTGTTGTCGTGACTTGTGATATAGTAACGTACTAACGTGGGGAGGCTAAATATAGAGCAGAGGCTTATTAAGGCAGTCCTTAACCAATAACAAATTAACAACATTGCCTATTTATTGACATTTGGTTTGTTCTTTTTTTTTAAGGGAAATTGTAAGAAATAGTCAAAAAAAAAAATTCGTTTTTAAAGGCCAGTTTATGTTTCAAAAAATTAAAAAAATAGCCATGTAACGAATTGTATAACATAAAAGTATCACATAAAATATAACACATCTGTAAATATTTGTAAGATATTTTGTAACACTTTAAGTTTTACTCATTATTTTTTAAAATGTTAAATAATATCTTACAAATATTTATAGATCTGTTATATTTTGTGTGACACTTTTCTGTTATATAATTCGTAACATGACTATTTCTTTAATTTTTTGAAACACAGACTATCATTTAAAACAAACATTTAATCTTGACCTATTTTTGCAACTCACCTTTTTTTTTTTTTTTTTTGCAAGCCACATTTGGTTTGTTCTTGTGGTGGTTTTTTTTGTACTGTAATGTGCGTGGCATATTTAAAATTTTCGAATATTGCATAGCGATGACGGTGACAGATTAATTAGTAGCCTGGCAGTTTGATTTTTGTTATAATTTTTAGAAAAGGAGGTTTTATTAATTTACCCTTGTTTGATCCTTTATTTTACCTATTTTATTTCATTCTATTTTTTTTTAATTTTTATAATCCTTCAAATAATTTCATTTTATTTTTTTTAACTTTTTAAATCCCTATATAATATCTTTAAATCTCAACCATTTATATCACCTTAAAATTCGTAAAATTAAACCATTCTTATATTATTTTTCTAAATTATTTTTAAACTATTTTTTTCATCCCAAAAAATAAAATAGAACGGGCAAAATAATTATCCAAATAAGAGGTTATATATATTATATTGGGACAAATAACATTTATCGCATGGATGGTTTAGAACCAAAATAAATAAAAAAAAGTGCTGCCATTGAGATACGAGGATTTGCTTTCTACGACTGCACGTGAGCTATGACATGTTGATCATGTATTTTGAATTGTTGGTCTCGTACGAAGATATTATGTCGAAATGCAAATCATGACAACTAGGCTGTTATCTTTATCTAAAGATTCTAATCCATTTCTTATTTTCAAGAAGAGCAATAAGAAATATAGTCCATTTCATTCATCTCTACGACTCTTTACAATCGTAGAGAACGAAAGATAAGAATGAAATGAAGTGTTTATTATTTATGATTTTTCTAATAAAACGTTGCCATGAGGATTGATCGTATCATATGGTGAGAGAGTCAGAACCTTAGCTTAATCAGGATCTCAACTCTCTGACAACACCAAACTCATACAAGGACTCTTCTTGAGCAATTATAATCCAAAGACTTGCATAAGCAAGCCAACTTTAGGAGACCATGCACTTGTTTATAACAAAAAATTGTTTGTCACGGAAGATGGTAATAAATTGAAAACAATAGCCAGCTCCCAAACGAGAAACGGACGGCATGGCCAATAACAATTACAAATCTGCTTTTAAAGTGATTTTAAAATTCGACATGCCTGGTTTCTGTGGAAAAAACTATTGCTTGGTTGATTTCCGTAACTACATTCTCTTTCAATTTCGGTCTTTTTAATTACTAGGATATATAGGAAAACCAAAGGGAGGAACTTGCAGTGTTCGAGTTACTGTCAGCCTTCGGCCAACCACTTTTAAAATATGGCAAGAAACAGTGAAATAAAGAGGCTGTTAATTAGAGGACCATAAGTAATACAACTAAGCAATATGCATCGAAAATTGACTTCCCAAGAAAAGCCTAGCTCGGCAACCAAAAAAAAAAAAAAAGGTAAGAAAACCTAGCAAATTGTACTGGATTAACAATACAATGACCAATAAAGACTCTAATTATAGGTTTAACTCTTAAATCCTGTGAGACCTAACGTCTTTCCACGAGGCGATGAAGCACCCAGCAAAGAGCAGCATGGTAGGAGCACCATCGCAGTGTGACGTGCGAAACTCGAGTTTTGGAAGCAGAACCACGAATCAAAATGTTCATAAACAATTGACTTCCTACTACCTAAACGAACCAGGCAAGAATAGTGTCTATACTTGAGGAACATCAGTACCGAGTCTCACTACTTTCCATTTGAAACTCGGTTGGTATTTTCTGAATGTTAAAAGCATTATCCTTCACTTTCACTGCTGTATACTCAGGCAAGTTTTTTAATCCCCGGCTAGCTGATTATGATCAAGATTACGTGCCCAAATTTAAGCTTTAAGATAACATCTAGCCAAAAGCAGCAAAGAACAATTATCCAACACAGAGGGACCATTTTCAGATGGTACATAACAACAAAATCTGAATGGCAAAGAAAGAGACTGAGCTTATAAACTAAATTCCTAATTTGTCCTGACATACATGCATGAGAATCATAAACCTAGTCATGCATCCAAAAAACCTGTCTAAATGCTTGTCTAGTAACATGTATAACAAAAAGTTCAGATGCAAGCAAATCTCGAGTGCAACAGCCGAATGATTTTTGAGAGTCAAAAAACACAGTAATGATTGATAGCGATAATCAAGAAGGAAAGCAGCACTCACCTGAAAATATCAACCTACCTTAGCAGCAGGCATTTTGGAGGTTATCCACTTGCCTCTAAAAAAACATTCACACGATTAAATCAATCCCATGCCTAATATTGAAACCGCTCCAGGTTGCGCAGGTGAAGTAAGAGAGGTTTGCTTGGAGGCAAGTGAACAACCTACCTCTTAATCTCCAGTTTCAAGAAACCTCCAATGAAATATATAAAAACCCTCAGATCATAATCTCTCTCATTACATAAAACGCTTCACGGAGAAGTATCCTCAGTAAGGACGTGAACGGTTTCCGGCGTGCTGATGCCTATCCGGGCCAGACCCTCCACCATCTCTATAATTATCTCTGCGCCTGTCTCCGCCCCCATATCCACCTCTACCACCACTGCTGGCACACAAACAATTGGTCAATAACATTTTCCGAATAATATAGTTGAGCAATCCTTGAACAAAATGGGAGAAATAGGAGAGAGCTATACAAACAAGAAAAGCACCCAAAAGTTCATATAAATATAAGTAGGATAAAGAGACCATTTTAGCTGAATTAGTATCACCAACACAGTTTCCACACTTTATTAATAATCTCCACGGAAGGGAACATGAAACTGCCACTACCATAATTCATCAACTAGAACATGAAACTGCCACTACCATAATTCATCAACTAGTCATGAATGCCACACATTTATGGATACCAGTTTCACTCAGACACGAAATGCAAATTCAATTATAAGTTTGAGCAAGATACTAAAGTCTAAGTCACTGTGTTATTACTAGTCATGAATGCCACACATTTATGGATACCAGTTTCACTCAGACACGAAATGCAAATTCAATTATAAGTTTGAGCAAGATACTAAAGTCTAAGTCACTGTGTTATTAGAATTCAAGATATCATATGGACTCACTAGCACATATTAAAATCCAAAACTACAAACATCAAAGTAAAATTAAATAATACCAAGATGTGATTAAATTCATAGACTGGGACTTCACATCCAAAATAATACAGGATAAGGTAGCATGAACAAATTGAATATTAAATTATTAGACCAGAGATAATAAACTTTAAGATAAACTAAGCACACAATTAAAAGTTTGGTACCCATGGTCATATGCAGGCTTTGGAGCCGACCTCTCTGCCATTGCAACATTGATCTTGAAACCTCTCAGGTCATAATCTGAAAGAAGACAAAACGTGAGCATATGAGGCGCTTTAGAAAATAGCAAGATAAAAATTATGCTCTGTATTGTGAATACTGTTGTAAAAGCCGCCTGCAGAATGTGCAGCAGATGGATCTTCATAAGACAAAGCCGCATCTCCTTTGTTATTCCCCATCTCATCTGTGTATATTTTGATATTCCACGGCCACTGGTCCTTATAACCACGTTTCTGTTTGATCCTTCCCACCTGAATATAGATATAGCATTGTAAACAGATAAGACATTAAAGATATATTATTTTCCTTCTTCAACTGAAGGGAGAACCTTAAAATTTCAATATATAATTTCCCAAACCCATGAGAAGAATGCATAGAGAATACTATTAAGAAAGGAAACCTGTGAGAAGATTAACAAATTTAGAATGGTCAAATTCAGCCAGGATATTCATGATTATTACCATGTAAGTAAGCAAACTAACTAAAAGCTGTTTTCTGAAAGATAATAAGGGAGATAAACCACCATGGTAAAAAATAAGAACTACATTGTCACAACTCAAACTTGCATGCCCTTAATTATAAAGAAATGATGAGGATTTACTTGTCCAATGCCTCCAAAAAGCTCCCTCAGTTCTTCAACTGTGACATCCGGTGGCAAATTCGAGATGTAAATTCTAGAGTTGTCACAAGTATCCCCACAATTATCATCACACTGCTTCACCTTCGCAGGGGGCTCTGCAGGAGCTGAGCCATAACCACCACGATTACCCGAACCATACCCACTGTTGTAGCCGCCACCACCTCCTCGGCCACCACTCCTTGCATCACCAGCATTATCACCGCCATAGCCACCAGCAGGACCACCGTAGGACGGAGGATGCGAGGCAAGTCCGCCAGAATAACTCGTTGGAGGAGGGACTGCATCTGCACCATAATTAGCACTCCCTCCATAACTATTGTGTGACGGAGCATAATTTCCACTAGCCCCGCCATACGAAGGGGGCGCAGGAGGGGGTACCTGGCCGTATCCACCCTCGTCCCTGCCTTGGCTACTGCCATAGGACCCGCCTCTACTTCCTCCACCTCTACTATCATAACTACTACCTCTACCTCCATCATAACTACCCCTATTACCCCCTTCATAGTTCCCACTTCTGCCTCCATCAAAATTACCACCTCTTCCGCCTCGGTTTCCACCATATCCACCCCCACCACTCCCTCCCCTATTATAACCGCCACCGCCACCGCCGCTTCCACCACGGTCACCACCTCCGGCAGGAGAGGGAGCACCACACTTGTTACACTCAACCCGTCTAGCAAAGTTCAAATTCCCACAACTACATCCAAACAAACTAGTTTCAATAACTATAAAAAGTGCACACAATACTAAAACCCTAGGATAAAGATCCAATCTTTCGAATATCTATACCCTAATAATTAATATCAACAAAAAAGACATAAAGATCAGATCAACAAAAGGCTTACCTAGAATTAGGGCAAACCCAATCGCCATCTCTGCCACTCCCGCCGCGACCGCCTCTGCCTCCACCGCCTCTGCCTCCGCGATCTCCTTGATATCCACCGCCACCGCCACCGCCACCACCTGAAATCGACACAACAAGATAAGAACGATAAAAGGAAACCAAAAAAATAATGACTTTGCACGGAACAGAGCAGAGAGTGAACATATATACCTCGACCACCACCGCCGTAACCACCGCCACCTCGGCCCCCGCCTCCACGACCACCTCCGCCGCCGCCGTAACCGCCATCGCCGCTCTTTCCTCCGTAACCTCCGCCGGAACCACCGTAGCCGCCGGAACCACCATAGCCGCCTCCTCCGCTAGCTCCGTAAGGTGGGGGAGCGCCGTCGCCGGCGTCTTGACCGTACATCCCTGCCATGATCTAGGGTTTCGTTTGTGACTCGTAAGTGAGAGAGGAGAGAGAGAAATTAGGGTAAGATATTCGCAGGCGAGTGTCAGTTTATATGGGAATGAATTATTTTGTTTTGTTTTCAATTTATTTTAGAAATATATTATTTTTCTTTTATTCCCTTTGCTATGCATGATCGGACGGTCCATTCTCCATCAAATGGTAATGAAAGAAATATGGACCGTCAAATACGTGCATATATATTATTTTCATCCTCGTTGAACACGTCTTGTCATATATTATCAATTTATCATTATGTAGTTTACCAAAAGGTCAATATAACGAATAATTGCTAATTTGGGTGATGAATTCGGACCTAGGAATATGATTAAAAATATGTGTGAATTTGGAGTAAACAAAATTTTGTCCTAATTCAAGAAATCCTAGTTACGGGAAAGAAAAAAAAAAAAAAAGAATTTACTGAAGAAATTGTCCACTACTAGTTTGATAACAACAACAAATCAATTGCTATACTAGTATTAAATTACATTAACTAACCATAAAAATCTCTGTATTCACTAATCTCTATATTATCTCTATATTATCTTTAAAAAAAAAACAAAATTAGAGAAACACAAAAAATCACTCCGATACTATTTCACCGGATAACTTTCTCAGAGGACAAATCTGTTATATTCTAAACTTACATCCAAGAAATGGAAATAGTCTCAACTCTCATGTCCAAAAACTCCTCTTTGTTGCCATTTTGAAAAAGCTAGCACAAAAAAATGGAGCTTTGGAAAATAATCAGTTCTCACCTAAGAGCAACAACAAACAAACAAACTGCTTCAAGTTCAAGACACCAAAATGGCTGCCACTAGCAAGATCATAATCCTAATAACAGAGACCTTCTGAAGTGAATGCGAGTACGACACCCGAAGCCCCACCGGGAACCTGCAATTATCCACAGACGGATCCACGGTAGTGATCAAGCCAAGCCCCCCGAAATCGCAGCTCTCCGGGCTTTGATCGTGCTGTTGGTAGTAGCTGTTGAAGGCGTACGATATGTTCCCGGGCCAAGTGATGTTGGAGCATGACCCGCCTGGCGACAACACCGTGCAATCGGCCGAAGAACAGGCGTCTATCGCACTTACACTCGCATTGGACAAGTCCTTATTGTTGTTCACTACGCACCACTTCGAGGGGAGGTAGTCGACGTTTTGTGCGTTCACTAGGTTTCTCGGGCCTTCTCCAAAATCGAACTGGTACTTCGCTTGGCCATCGAAAGTGAACAAGCCCCAGTGTCTTTCGTAACTGCCCGCAGCTATGCTTCTTTGGTCCTCGTCTAAGAGACTCAGTATGTAAGTCTCGATCGGCGGGTTTTTGGGTCTCAATGGAGTCCCCAATCTGCTGTGGAGCTGCTCCATCAAGCCTTTCATAAAAGTTTCGGCAATGGCTGAGGTTGCGTTGGGTGCCCCGTCTGTAGGCCAGCCAATCTGTGCAACCACAACGTCAATTCTGGAGAATCCTAGTGTCGACAAAGCAGCAACCAGAGTATCGTAGCTCAAGTCGAAGCTGTTTTTGTACGATCTATGGCTGTCGTTGTGAGGCTTTGCCGTCTCTTTGAACAGGGAAAAGTCGAGAGAGACGTTTTTGTTCTGGCGGAAACTTAGGAATGGGGAGATGGTGACAAAGAAAGGTGAGCCGTGCTTGGTTAGGAATGTGAGGAGTTCAATCATGGTTTTGTTAAGGTCGGGCCGGAAGTGCCCTTTCGAAGGAAGGCCTGATTCCGAGAGGAAAGCATCGAAGCTGCAAGGAACTACAACTTTCACCTGGCTCTCCAAATTGGCTCTGCGCAAAGCTGTTTGAATGTTCATGGCTGCTCCAACGACAAAGGGACGAAACTGCTCGCCATAACTCTGAAGAAATGGTTCGTCTCCTACGGCAACATACCTGTTGTTAAAAAGTGTTATTAGCTCGTCTAATCAAAATCGACGAAGAACATTGCGAAAAACAGAAATCCAATTGTGTTTCAGTCAGTTTATTAACAAAACAATTTCGCGGTAGTTATAACGGGGATATATGAAGTCAGGCTATAGAATTATACTAAAAGCCATTAAAAAAAAAAAATACAAGCTCCTTCAACAAACCAATTAACACCGAAATTACAGACTTCTTTATGTAATTCTATGGGACAAAGACGACAGTTCTAACAGACCAACCGTAACTAGGCGAGGCTAGAGCCATTACAAAGCAGATGCGAGGAACGGGGAACCAAAGCAAGAGTCTTTAAAGTTTTTTCCCATTCGTAATACACGAAATATTGAGGTCTTGGCTATGCCTAAGCGCATAGCGTCTTTCTCTCTTGAATATCATTCAGAAATAGCTCTCCAAAACTAAGGTTAAGACATAAAAACAATCTCTCCAGCTCAGTCCACACTTACGGCAACACAATCACTAGAACTAACATCGCTTCACCATTAGGCCAACCCAAAGCACTAAAAATAGCAAGCAACATGAACCCAACCCAAGACAAACCCACATAACAAAAACGAGCCAAAACAAACCAAAAACACGAAAGGTAAAGACATACTCGATTCGGACACCGGTGTGGGAACTGGAGAGGTAGCGAGTGACGTTGTCGTGGACCCAGGCGTCGGCGGATTTGGCGGAGGCGTTGAGGCGTGGGAGCATGGCGTTGGGGATGCCCACGGTGACGCCCACCTTGGACCCCGACAGCGCTTCCAGCACCAGAGGGTCAGCGTCGGAGAGCCTCACTTTGCCCAAACTGTTGGACCTCAGGAGCTCCACCACCTTCCCCGCCGGCAGAGGCTGCGACGCCGCCGTGCCCCAGTACACGCCCGCCGCGCCGGCCGCCGGGAAGGAGGCGCCGGCGAGGAGGAGGACGAGGATGATGAGGATGGGTAGGTACTGGGTTGAGGGCATTTGTGAAGAGTAGAGAGAAGAGACAGTAGAGGGCAAGGCAAGTCAAGGCAAGGACTTGGTATTGGTGTGACTTGTGAGTGCGTTCGTGGGTGACAGGGTGAGTGAGTGAGTGAGTGTTGTGTTGCACAAAGTTGTACTTTTGTTGTGTTTGTTTGTTGACTCGAATTAATTATTAAATAAGATATTTACAGCCATTGCATTTGCTGCTTTTGTTGCAGGTATTATAATATTTCCTGTCTGTTGTTGTTGTTTGCTGATCTCTCTCTGTACGAGTATGCGCGCGATCTCCCCCTCATGCCTACGCCCAATATGTGAAGTGTTATATTTTAATTGATTGAATATTAAATTTTTTTAATTAAGTGATAAATATTTACTAGTAATAATATGACACGTAAATTATTAATTAGTTAATTCGTCTAGCACTACTAATTTAAATTATTATTTAATAAAAAAATTAATTTAAATTAGTGTCTATATAGGAATTTAATTATAGTATTTGAATTGTGACACTATAAGATAGAATTTGAAATTTTTGTCTTTTACTAAAACAAATTAATAATAAAGTTAAAATTGAAGTAATTTACCAAATATATTAGTAATGTATCAATGAATTTTTTTTTTTTTGGCCACACAATGTATCAATGAATTTGAATCAACATTTTTATATCTAAATTGCCTGCCCACCTGTTAGTATAAATAGAAAGAATATATAGCTTTGGTATTTTTACTCATCTAAATTGCTTAACAACCTCTTAGTATAAATAGAATGAATAGATAGCTTTGCTATTTTACTATTTTTATTCTTATTCTTGCGTTATCGAGCAATCAGACTTGCTATCTCAAAACAATTTTTGACAAACTCTCATCTTATTATTATTTTTTTTTCCTGATAACCCGCTCGATAGTCTTTAAAAAATACTTTAATCCCTATATTTACTATATATACAAGTTGAAAGACATTGTTTGTAAGCTTATAGAACATCTGACATTAAACCATTCGAAAAAACCTCACCTTTGTAACACATAACGTCCTTGAATTTGTTCATGCATAACTAATTGCTAATTGCTTAACAAAACTTTTATCATAAACATTCCTTTTAGTGCTTGGCTACTTGCTACCAAGGCCAAACCCCAGTTATGATTTATGTATATTTTATAAAAAACGAAAAAAGCGGCGTTGTTGTCGAATGTAATATGTTTTTGGTTTCGAATTCATTCACGCAACAAATATCTCTCAAAAAAACCGGTGCACTACAAGGTAAATACTAAACAGCAGACATGAAATCCTTAAACTAGAATAAGCCAAAAAGAGAAGTCACTGCTAAACAAATTTAATTTAATTGAACCAAAACCAGGAAGACAACCTCTATAACTGAAACCGACGGCGAGATTACGCAGTGGCAGCAGCTTGAGCTGCGAGTCTCTTCTTGGCCTCCTCGATGATCGTCAACTTGATACCCTTGCCCTTGGGAAGGGAAATCCAAGGCTTTGTGCCCTTGCCAACGGTGAAGACATTGCCAAGACGGGTGGCAAACTCGTGGCCCTGAGAGTCCTGAATGTGGACGGTCTCGAAGCTGCCCTTATGCTTTTCCCTGTTCTTGATGATTCCAACACGCCCTCTGTTCCTTCCTCCGGTCACCATGACGACGTTCCCAACATCGAACTTGATGAAGTCAACAATCTTGTTGTTCTCCAAGTCCAGCTTGATGGTGTCGTTGGCCTTGATGAGTGGGTCTGGATAGCGGATGGTTCTCCCGTCGAAGGTGTTCAAGTACGGGATTCCCTTCTGTCCAAACTGCACTGACCTAACTTTGCAGAGCTTGAACTGCACAAACGATTTGCACTCGACTTGTCAAGTAATCGCATAGACCAACAATTTGCACATTTCAAGCCAACATAGACTCCCAAGTAAAAAGCTAAAACCCAAAGTCGATTCAAAAAACTTCAACCCAAAATTTGCAACCAATCGATCAGGAAAGTGTTCATTCAATGACATTTAACCAAAAGAACACTCTTCTCACTCTTAAGGCCAACACAAACACCAAAGTTCAAGGGGAAAAGATCAATGTTTCAAAAAGCAGACCAGTATTAACACCATGGGAAACTATAACAATACTATCTTCAAGAATCGGAAATTTTCGCACAATGACGGTCAATATTCAATTTTTAAACAAAATCTTCTATTGATTAACAAAACACGACCACCACTTTAGCCCACAACCGTGTTGATAAATCTACTCTTCTGAATCATGCTAATAACAATCAAAACACAAACAGAACAATATTTACGAAACTGAACCAATACATAGCATAAGCACCAACCAACCTTAGCCTCCTCGTCCTTGATAGAGTGGAGACGGAACCGACCCTTTGTGTCATAAAGCAGACGGAAGTTCTCATTCGTCTTCGGAATCGAAACAACATCTAAACACCCAAAAAAAAAAAACACACACACACAGACACAACTCAATCAACAACATAGTTTCACAACCTCAAGCCAAAATCTTAACCAAACAAAAAAGAAGAAGAAAGCTGAAAACTTTGTGCGTACCCATGAAGCCAGCTGGGTAGGTCTTGTCGGTCCTGACCTTGGCGTCGACGAGCACGTGACGCTGCATCAGAATCGCGATGACCTCGCGGTAGGTGAGAGCGTACTTCAGCCTGTTCCTCAGGATCAGGATCAGAGGCAAACACTCCCTGGATTTGTGCGGACCAGACGACGGTTTCGGAGCCTGTACATATTCGACACAACAAAACACGAATTCAAACAAAAGGAAAAATAAAAAAGGTGAAGTTGCGAAAGAGCGAGCATGGAGCGATTTGTTTGTCTCTGGACTTACGAAAGCGCCGCCGAGCTTGTCAAGCATCCAGTGCTTGGGGGCATTGAGCCTCTTGAGATGCTTCTTCAACCCTCTTGCCTGCGCAGGTTTCGACGGACATTAGAGGAGTGTGATTTTGCAGAGACACACAAGCGAACAGAGGGGCGTAGAGAGTACGTTACCATGTTGTTGCAGCGGCGGTGAAACCCTAGCGCTGTGGAGAGCTGTGCGGCAGAGTGGAGGAGGAGGCAGAGAAGCGGCGGGGACGGATTGTATTTATGCGAGCGTGTGAAGATGGTGATGATGGTGAGGGTTTTAGGGTTGTTGTTTTGCTGGTGGAGATGTGGGCTTGGGCTTTCTGGTTCAATGTCAGCCTCGACCGGCCTGTTCTATGAAGGTTTTTGGGCCTTTTGTTTTCGTTGAGGGTAGGGGAAAGGGGATGCACGATGATAATTTATAGCTTTTGTTTTATTTTATACTCTAATATTTATATTATAAATATAAAAAAATAAAAATAAAAAAAAAACATCTTATTTAGGGCATAAATTATTAAGTACCATCAGGAATGACTTTATTTTAAAATTCTACAGATAAAAAAATTATAAGTCATTCTTAGTACCCACTTATTAATCTATGTTTCAATATTTGTGCTTCACTTGTTTCTGTTCTATATTCATAATGTAAATTTTGAGGTACAAATGCAATACACATAAATTAGAGATTATCAATGTGGCATAATTTAGATAATATATATAATATGAATGGAAATTTATTCGTGTGAGATAAATTATGAGATAATAAATAAATATTTTAAATATATGTAAATATGAAAATAAATTAAAAAATGCATCTTCATCGTATATATTTATTTATAATCGTCTTAATATGTCATAATCATGTTAGTGTGTTGGTATCATGTTCATTTCGTACTAATCGTATTGATTGTGTTAATTGCCGGCCTATTTAATTGTTTGTATATTGAATTGAATTAATTTATGATCAAATTTTCAATCTAGCAAAAGAAAAAAAAAGAAAAAAAAAAAACAACATTAGTAATAATGAGGTGTG
Organism: Boehmeria nivea var. tenacissima; assembly: GCA_018132145.1. Taxonomy (NCBI): domain Eukaryota; kingdom Viridiplantae; phylum Streptophyta; class Magnoliopsida; order Rosales; family Urticaceae; genus Boehmeria; species Boehmeria nivea. The sequence continues at coordinate 15,980,469 of CM030874.1, forward strand.
TTTGGTGCATTAGATTAAGGGAGGTTGGTTTATATTGAACTAATATTAGTCATAATTTTACATTTGTGGTATGGGATGATTAAAAGTAAAACCACAAAATATTGTTCTCATATGGGATAAATATTCTCATTGAGAATGGTGAGATTATTATTTGTCATGTTTAGGGTAAACATCTCTATATCCTATTTCAATTTTTTTTTTTCAACTTTTCTAATCATAATACAATATACTTAAATCTTAGCTTGTGTTTGGGAAAATCATTCTCATTTTTTACCATTCTAAATGGTTTTGAAAATGGTTTGACTTTGCAAATTTCGATGTGGTATAAATGGTTGAGATTTAAAGATATTATACAGGGATTTGGAAAGTTAAAAAAAATGGTTGAAAAATTTGAAATGGAATGGAATGATTTGCAGGATTGAAAAAAGTGAAAAAATGGAATGAAATGGAATAGGTAGAATGAGTGGGGCAAACGGAAGGGTAACCATTCTAAAATGAAATAGTTTAAATATTTATCACAATCAACCCATAACCCCATGCAAAAAAAAGTATAGGTCTAAAAAAAGTAAATTTTTTATTTACCTTTTAATTAGATTTAAATTTAAATTATGAATATATAAATATTTTAATAATTTTATATTCCTTATCATTTACTTTTAAACCTTTAAAAATATTATTATTATCCAATTCAAAATCACTACAAATATATGACAAATATTTACAGGCCAATCAAATCCAATCATATCTAATAATACGAAAAGCACCGTGAAATTCTTGCTTATCGACCAAGAAAAATACAAAATTAAAAAAAGGAAATAACCCACGCGGGTAATTCTCATATTCTCGCTTCCCTTTTTTTCTCTATACGACATTCACTACATTCGCTTCGGCGGCGGCTAAAGCCCAAAACCCTCTTTGAGCCGATTTCTTCTCCACCGAGACCCCCTAAGACGCCGTACTATTTGCAGAAATTATCTTTGGCTTCACTGCGATAGTAATGGCTTCGACCTCCGAGAACGAGTCTTTGAACGGCTCTTCGGCGCCGAAAGAGGTCGAGAAGCCTCCGATCGAGCCCATAAGAATGCCCACAGTCGAGGAAATTCGCGGCCAAGATATTTGGAACAACTGTGCTGTTCGCAGTGTCGTCAGCGGCGTCATGGGTATTTCCCAAAATAAACTCTCTTTTTCGCTTACTTTTTTTTTGGATTTTTACTCGGTAGTGTTTTTTTTTTTTTTTTCCTTCTTTAATGGGGCTTGGTAAGGGGTAGATTTGATTAGTTACTTAATGCGTTTTGTTTTTTTTTTTTGGAAGAGATAGAATGAAAGGCCTTGTTCTTGTTTATTTTGTGTAAGCATTATAAATACCTCAATTAAGGGTTTATGTTGTTTAAAGATTGCAGCGATAGAGCTAGTGTTTAGACTGGTATGATTTTGCATGTATAAATCTGCACAGAGAAGAAGATTGGAATCGGATAAAACAATGTGTTTCGTTAGCCAAAAGCAACTGTAAGAGAAACAATTGATTGGAGCTGAAAAGAGGCTAGAGTAGTTTTGAAGGGACTTAGTTCCCATTAGACTTCAAGACAATTTATCGAAGCTAAGCTATTTTTTATGTACGTAGGAGAATCAAGAATTTTCCCTAGTTATGTCTAGAATTCAACTTTGAAGCCTCTAGAATTTCTATGCTGTTTTCCGAGTTTTTAATGATATCCCGGTAGCGAGTAGATCGGTGTGTGTTCGTTTTATTGGAGTTCTATAGTCTTTTGATCATGTCCAATAGTTTTGTTTGCTTGATTGTGTTTGGGTTTGGAATGTTGCAGGTGGCGGTCTTGGGTTGTTAATGGGTTTGTTCATAGGATCTTTAGACAATCCTATTATGCAAGATGAGATGACTGGTAAGCAGCAGTTCATGTACACGGCAAGGCAGATGGGACGGAGGAGCTGGAGTTCGGCCAAGGCATTTGCAGTTATGGGATTGGTATTCTCTGCCGCTGAGTGCGTTGTCGAAAAGGTACAAGTCTATGAAGAATCTCGAGTTAGGTCTAATTTATCCGATGTTGGGACTGACTTTGATTGTTTGTTTATAGGCACGAGCCAAGCATGATATGACGAATACCGTTGTTGCTGGCTGCGTTACTGGAGGGGCAATATCAGCCAGAGGTAACATTTTTCTCTTTGTTGATTGACTTGTCGCGGTTTACCTAAGAGAAGGGAAGCCTAAGAAATATTATTTTTATAGATAACTCTTCCAACTTATTTATTTTTTATGAATGAACTATGCCAATTAAGTGGAATTACCTTGACAAACTTGCGATATGCGAGAAAAGCATGCTTTACTTTAGAAATATTTATGAGGACATTCTGGCTAAAGTTGTGTTCTTTTGGGGAGCTTGGGAAAATGGTGAATAATCTGAGATGATCGTGTTTTTCTTACTGGTGTTCGGGATTAGCTTATATCAACAAATTGTTCTATACTAGGTCATAAGCAGTAGCATAGAACCTGAATCTTTTAAAAGGTATTATAAGAAGTTTGATAGCACCAAAGTAATATGACAATCCATTGTGTGCGAACACGCAGGTTCTCAATACCGCATATCCTCCGTGAATACCAATTTCCCTTCACTTAAAGCCTTGGTTGCATTTTGAGAGCCCTTTTTTCCTTCTTTCTTTTCTTGTAACTCGTAAAAAAGTAATATGGGGTAGAAATGAAGAAGAACAAATAACTAGCTTTCTCTAGAGACAAAATTATTGTGATTGAATTGATCACGTCTCATCATCACTTCCTTTCTATTCCAAATATCATCTGATCATTCTCTTGTTTAATTGTTGTGTTGATGAGGTAGGTGGTCCAAAGTCCGCGTGCGCCGGTTGTGCTGGCTTTGCAGCATTCTCAGTCGTCATAGAGAAGTTTTTGGAAAGCCATGATTGATCAAACTGCTATCTCACACCCCATTTTTGCAGACACTAATTATCGCAGGCGCTAGAGAAGTAACTGCTTCACCAGCTATTTATTACATATTTCCTTCAATTCAACCCCTCAATTAGATTCTTTTTGTCCCCGCTAGCAAAGGGATACTGAGAGAGTACATAAGTTATATGTGGCTTTGTAGCATCCATAGATCTTGTTTTCATATAAGCTTCATTATTATTGAAACAGAAGTGCATTTACATTCCAATAAATCTGTTAAAACTTGCTTTCTTATCTTGAGTAGTTTGTGGTGATAGTCTGATATATATATATATATATATATATATATATATGTATATATATGGTTTCAATTTAAACTTTCATTTTTCTTGTTGTTTCTGGGTTTGGTATTGTTCTGTTACTGTTTACGATTTTGCCTTATTTGGTTCTCGTTTTTTAAATTCATGTCGTTTCTCGTATTAATGTCGTTTTTGAATTACTGTCGTTTCTTAATTTATTGTCGTTTGAAAGTTGTCGTTGACAGAGACCATGTCTTCTAGACTTCTACAACTTCTTGTTTCTCGAATTGATGTCATATTTGTGTTGCTGTCGTTTGTTAATTTGTCACTGACAGAACCCATGTCCGTTTCGATTAATGTCGTCTTCTACTACTAGTTTTTTTTTTTTTTTTTCCATTTTATGTCGTTTCTTGATTCATGTCGCTTCTTAAATACTCGTTTGTTGGATCGATGTCGTTTCTCAGCGCCTTCTGATATTTGTCGTTTCTTGGGATTGATGCGTTTTCTTAAATTTTTGTCGTTTGACATGTATAATTCTGTCATCTAAAGTCCTTGTCGTTTCTGAACTTGGTGTCGCTTTTGGATTTTTGTCGTTTCTTGAATCGGCGGCAGAGCCCACGTCTTCTACTACTTGTCGTTTCTAGGATTGATGTCGTCCTTTTGTAGATGTCGTTTAACATTTTATGTCATTGACAGAGTTCACGTTGTCAGATAATCTGGTCTTACCAGTCTCGTCCTTTCCAGACCTTACATAAAAAACTATCTTTTCTAGTATTTAATTTGCGAGAAATTTTCTTACGCTTAATTAAATTTAAATTTAAATAAATACTCAATATTTTAAAAATTAAAACAATAAATTGTTCAAATTATGTATTTCTTTAGTTCTCTTTTATTTTATCAATATTAATAATACATGAGCAAATATCCACGCAATAGAGTAGCCAAATCATTTATTAAAAAAAATTACACATCATCTTTAAAGAAAAAATAAAAATAAAAAAAAGGAAAAAAGAAAATAAAACCATTTGATGGAAATAATACTATTGTCAAAGTTAGCCAATTCATATCCTTTCCAAAAAACGCAGAGAAGAGTGAAGAGTGACACGTGATCCAGCGTGTTTAGCGAATCAGCGGACAAGCAATACTATTATAGTATAGTATCCCAAAATAGGATATAGCTAAACAGTCCGAGTCCACCGCCCACCCAGACAATGTATTACAATTTACAAATATCAGACTTCCATTTTTGCGTGGCAAAAAAAAAAAAAAAAATTTACAAATATCAGACTGAAACGAGATACTAGAAACGAGAGAGAAGCTTAAAAAAAACAAAAAAACAAAAAAAAAATGTCGTCGAGGCAGCAGCAGGGCGAGCTGGTCTGCGTCACCGGCGCCAGCGGCGGCATTGGCTCCTGGGTCGTGCGCCTCCTCCTCGACCGCGGCTACTCCGTCCACGCCACTGTCCAAAACCTCAGTCTCTCCCTCTCTCTCTCTCTTTCTCCCCTCGTTTCTGTATCTTTCTTTGTTTTGCTCTCAAACTCTCGATTTTTTCTTTCGCAGACGACGAGTCCGAAACCAAGCACCTCCAAGCCCTAGACGGCGCCGCGGCGCGCCTCCGCCTCTTCCAGATCGATCTCCTCGACTTCGACTCCATCGCCGCCGCCATCCAAGGCTGCTCCGGCGTCTTCCACCTCGCCTCCCCCTGCTCCGTCGACCCCGTCCGCGAGCCAGAGGTCTTTCCTTTTTTGTTTTTTTTTTTTGTTTTTGTTACTGTGTCGTTTTTTGTATGGATTTGGTTTTGGTTTTGGTTTGGTTGAGCAGAAGGAGATGTTGGACCCGGCGATCAAAGGGACGATCAACGTTCTCAAGGCGGCGGAGAAGGCCGGCGTCCGGCGCGTGGTGATCACGTCCTCCATCTCCGCCATGTTCCCGAACCCGCTCTGGCCCGCCAACGAGGTCCGCGACGAGGATGCGTGGACCAACCTCGACTACTGCAAGGAAAAGGAAGTGAGTTTCGCTGTGTAATTACCACTTTTGTTGCAATTCGCTTGTTTGGTAGTTGTGTGGTTTTTCTTCCAAGACTGTTACTTTGAAGATCTTTTCCTTGTTGCTGTTTTGGGGATTGTAATTGTGTTGAACCTGTGTGATTTTCTGTAGCTGTGGTATCCGATGTCGAAAACGCTGGCGGAGAGAGCAGCGTGGGACTTTATGGACGGGACGGGATTGGACGTTGTTGTGGTGAACCCGGGGACGGTGATGGGCACGGTCATTACTCCCAGACTCAATGCCAGCATGATGATGTTCTTGAGGCTTTTCCAGGGTAATGCTTTCTCTCAAACTTGCTATCTGTAAATCGGAATGGCTTTCGATTGCGCATCAATTCATGCCGTGTTTATCGAATGATTCAATTTGTTACACGTAATGCGGTCATCTGACCTCTATTGAGTTGGATCAAATTTATGGACACACAAATTGCACGCTGACCTTCACTTTGAAAAGATTATTTGATGAAATCATGTCATGATCCAGTAGCTTTTATCTTGATGCTTTTGTTAGAGTTTTTTATCCTATACTTCTAACTAAGACGATATCAGTAGAACTTGTCCTCTTTTATCCACCCAGTCTCTGATTCTTGTCAAATTGAAAAGAAAAAGCTGGGATCAATGGTGTTATGTTCTTGCAGGTAGTATCGAAACGTACGAGGACTTCTTCATCGGGCCAGTACATTTCAAAGATGTAGCCTTGGCGCATATTTTGGTGTACGAGAACGAGTCAGCTAGCGGAAGGCACTTGTGTGTCGAAGCTATATCGCATTATGGGGACTTCGCGGCAAAGGTTGCTGAACTGTACCCGGACTACAAGTTGCCCAGGTAACAAGCTTTTACGTACCTGCAAATCACGCGCAATTCGAATAGAGCATATCTCAACTACAGATACATTTTTCTTCCATTGATTGATCGTTGGGAATCATGTTCTTAGATGTTGATCCGGCGATTAGATGTTCATTTCCGTTTGTTATTTCGTAGTTTGCCGAGGGATACACAACCAGGGCTGTTGAGAGCAGAAAGAGCATCAAAGAAGCTGATAGACTTGGGACTTGAATTCATTCCAGTAGAACAGATTATCAAGGACTCTGTTGAGAGTCTCAAGAGCATGGGATATATTTCTTTGAACCAAACACAATAAACGCATTCACAAGAACCGTAGTCGTTTTCTCGTTTTTTGCCATCTAGCTGCCATACTCTTGGCATGTATGTCAATAAAAAACTTGGTGTGACTTTTTTATTTTTCATTAATTTTCTTTAGCAGGACAAGAGATTTTATGTTGCTTCCACATAGACATAGAGCATTGGCTCCCTGTTGTATGTCGTCATTTTCCAAAATTATCAGTGGACTCAGCTAGTGAATGCTTGATCTTGTTCTGATCATATTTTTTCTTTTCGGAAAATTTATTGATCCTCTTTATTTATTAAAAAAAGAAAAAAGAAAGTCAAAAGTCACGGAAAGAACAGCAGATTTACTCGCTCAAAAAATTACTATTGACTTAACCAACAAAAGAACTAAATTGTAAATTATGGTAATTACGTTCCCAACGAAAAGACAGAGACAATGCGTCACCGATACCGAAAATAGCCGAAGCCTAAAACGAACACGTAGCCAATCTCTGAACATCGACAATAAACAGGGCAGGTTCAATACGAGGGAAACTTGAGTGGTTGATAGGCATCAACACATATCAATCAATCAATCAGTCAATCGCCATGGATTTATCCAACAAAGCTTCGTTGTTCTTTTTTATTCTGATCCTCGCAAGCTCTTCGCTACCAGCTCACAATTGCGCCAGCACCGACAAGGTCTCGGTCGAGCTCTACTACGAAACTCTCTGCCCCGACAGCGTCGACTTCATCGTCAACCACCTCGTCAAGCTCTTCCACACCGGACTCAACTCCCTCGTCGATCTCAACCTCGTCCCCTACGGTAACGCCAAGCTCCGACCCAACCACACCGTCGTTTGCCAGGTAAAAAATAAATAAACTCAAATATAAAAAAGAAACAATAAATAAAGAAAAAGACAGTCTTGACTTGTGTGCCTAAAGTAAAGTAAAGAGATAATAAACACCCGAATAAAAATTTTGTTTTTTCTTTAGAGATATTTTATCAGATTTGTGTTCCATGGCTTCTTCTCGACCGGTTTGTGTTCTTTTGTGTTGCCTCGTCCTCGTCCTCGTCCCCGTCCCGTTGGCTTCTCCGATTTCGGGTTCGGATTCGGGGAAAGTGTCGCTGGAGTTGTACTACGAGTCTCTGTGTCCGTACAGCGCGAACTTCGTGGTGAATTACCTGGCGGAGATCTTCGAGAACGGGCTGATCTCGATCGTCGATCTGAAGCTCGTCCCTTGGGGCAACGCCAGGCTCAGACCCAACAGCACCGTCGTTTGCCAGGTCCGAATCAGCCCTCTCCTTCGCTGCTCCAATCCAACAGCCTATGACGCGAAGAAAGCTTCGCTAGTGTAGAATTTGGTTTTGTTCTTCGTAATCGGATTTCGCGGCTTTAGAGTTCCTGCACTCTGTACTGTGTTTCACAGTTAATTTCGGTCAAATTAGGTGTTTGGTAGAATCCCTTGCTGTTATTTTGGAATAGACTTAAAGTAGATTCTGCTTATTAGTGGATTCATTTTTATAGCTTATTTGTGATCATTTTGCTTATGAAATCTGATTATTGTCATTACAACAATTTCTACTAAGCTAGGCCTAGGTGAGGTTTGGAATAGGAAATGTAAAGCGTTGAATTATTTAACTGATTTGTGCTTTATGCTTTTTCTTTTTTTTCAGCACGGTCCGTATGAATGCTTGTTAAACACTGTCGAAGCCTGCGCGATCGATATCTGGCCAAAGCTGGTAAGTCTTGCTTTGTTTTCTATATGTAAAGATCCAAGACATAGGCACGCTATCACGGTAAACTAGATTTTTTTCTAGTTTGGCTAAGACAACTATAGGGTCTTCTTATAATTTTGAAGCAGACCGATTAAAGGTAGTAGCATTAGGAGTTCAGACGAAAAATGCGAAGTTCTGATTTGGATATTTGCATATGTGCAGAACAAGCATTTTCCTTTTATATACTGCATTGAGGAATTGGTGTATGAGCACAAGTACGGGCAGTGGGAAAGTTGTTTCGACAAATTGGGCTTGGATCCAAAACCTGTTACTGATTGCTACACTAGCTCATATGGAAAAGAGGTTGGTTTCGTTGACTTTAAGCATTTGGTTTAAATATACGAAGCGCGTTTGTTAAACCAAGCTCCATAAACTAAAATATTCACTCAACTGATTTTACACTTGTTTCGCATTATATAGTTCGTATGAGAACACACACAAACACGCATGCACGCGCACGCGCACGCACACGCACACGCACACGCACACACACTCTCTCTCTCTCTCTCTCTATATATATATATATATGTAGACGGCTCGCCATTTCTATGGCTTTCTCTGTTATTGTTTTTGCTACTTCTGTTTATTTTGCTGCCGCGTATATTTATTTGAGGCCATTCTTTCTGGAATATATTATCGATTCAGTATGTGTGCAGCTTGAATTAAAATATGGAGCTGAAACAGATGCCCTTCAACCTCCTCACAAATATGTGCCCTGGGTAGTCGTTGATGGACAACCGCTCTATGAGGTTTGTTTGTCACACTCCTTTTGCTATTCCTTATCTCGATTCTCTCTCTACCTATTCCATGCCATGGTCGCGTTACTTAGCTGGATTTATTTGAGTTGGTGGTTCAAAAGACGTATTACTTAGATTAGACCTTCAGAAAATGACAGTGCGTTGTTGCGTTGCTGTAGGACTATGAGAACTTTCTAAGTTACATCTGCAAAGCTTATAAGGGCACTGCGTCGCAAGCAGCTTGTGGTGAGCTATCTCTCAATACAATCAAAACTGAACGAGCAACGCATATCGGTCCTGTTTCCTACAAAGAGGAAGTGAAAGTATCGGCATTATGGGAAAGATTAACATCAGTTGTAGCATCATGGATGAGCCAGATGAACATGGTAGAATAGATGCCGGTTGCATCGTATCACTCACTGTAAGCTGTCACTGCAATTTGCTAGTATTGTCATTCATATACTTGTTCATATTATTCCAGTCTGCAGTCAAGACAATCTGGTCGTTTGTGAGTTTTTTTTTTGTCTGTCTTTTTTTGTTCAACTATACAAAATACAAATTTGTCAATAATCGCAGTGCTTATGCTTCAGAGAAGCGATGGAATCTGCTACTATGACCATTGCAATCTATATAGCGTGGTCATATTTGCAGTGCCCACCTATGGAATGTACTCAAATTGTCACATTTTCTGGGTTCTTTTTTTTTTGTTGGGTTATACCAAATGATTGTAGAATATTAGAATGATGATTACAAATTATACTAAACATGGGAAATGGTTGCTTTAATTAAGGGCCATAAATAGTGCTCCACTTGTTAGTGAGTCAGTGTAATACTATAAAATGGTGTTGTAACGATATAAAATGATGATGTAACTATTATTTTAGATTTGTTACATTAGCTTTTTATATCGTTACATCTTCACAGTATACATGAAGCACTGATGAGTATATAGCATTACATAATTAGCCTGTATTTAATGAATAAAATTATTATTCAAACAGAACAGCAATGAGTCCCAATGATGCTTTTGCATTCTGTTCTGTTTCTCTAGTCCATTTCATTATTGTTTCATTGTCGCAGAAGACGAAAGTCGGTACTTAATAAACAATGAAACCAAGTTTATTAACAACATTTAGAGTGGGTTTAGATGTCTTTTCTTCTTCTACTTTTAGGATGTGTTTGTTTAGAGCTCACAGTCTCTATATTCCAAAATTACGCCTAATTTGTTGTGGTGCTGTGATTCAAAGTTACGTTGAACTTTGAATTGGGCTACAACTTTCTGATCCAATCAGCAAGTCCTAAGACTTCTTTTGAAATGAAAAAGATAATCAGAGGACATAGAAGGGCACTTTTCTTTAAAAAAATAGGACATGATTATTTTTATCATGTCATATCATATGTGTTTAGATTTTTTTAGACTCGTCATGAGCCCAAAGGTAAGTAGTGAAACAAGGGCAATATCTGACTTGGAACCTTCGCTTAAGGATATACTCAATTGTCAGATGACATTAAAATGTTTAATAAACTAGACGTACTTAAAAAAGACGAATGGTTCAAAAACATTTTTCATTTGCGAATATCCTCTTTCAAAAAGTCGCAAAATATTAAAATTTAGAGCATCATTCAACATTTGTGCCTTTAGAAATAAACTGCGTATCGAATGAAAAATGTAATGCATGATTAAGTGAAAAATGAAAAGAATATATCAAATAGGACCTTTCTATAATGCACTAGTGTGCCAATATAACACTATAAAAGAGTAGTAATTATATATAAAAAACATGTAGTAATAGTAATTATATATAAAAAAACATGTAGTAAAGATTATTTTAAATGTAGTTTATTATATTGTTACATCCTTCTTATACGTGAAATATTGATAAATATAGAGCATTATAAAAAGACGCATAAAATAGAATGTTTTGTCGCAAGGTTTCCTCTCTAGAATCCTTTAAGCCTAAAAATGCAACCTTCTTTTCGTTACGCCTAATAGCAATGCAAATCATAATTCAAATATAGGACAAAAATTTCCTACCAATTCAAAAGCTATTTTTGCTTATTACTCCTTCCCATTTCTAGATCTTCCGAAAGAAACAAGACCGCTAATTAAGAAGCCAACAATGTTAATAGCAAAGTGGGTATCAAAGATAGATAGATATATCTATATATATATATATATATATATATATTCATAATCATTTCCAAACCATAACATCTCATTGTCCTCATGAGTCGTATAAATTCATAACAATGCTTGCTTGGCCCGACTCAACGAGCCATCCCATCCACCAAAAAGTATCATATGATTAGGCACTCTCAAAGTCCCACGAAAGCTAAAACAAAGGTCAATTCTTATCCCCAAACCAAAAGTCATACAATCATGTGGACCCAAAGGGGATTTTTTTTTTTTTTTTTGAATAAATCACATTGCTTTGATCTGAATCGTCTCACGATTTGTCCTCTTGTAAGGAAGAGGAAGGTAGGTCCAAGTCCAACTCCAAAACCCTTAACTAGTCTAAAACTACGACTCAAGTCTAGCTCTATGTCGCTCTCACACATAACCAAATTTTTTCTCTCTTTCGTCTCTATGTTTTGCTTTGAGCAAAGCTAGCTAATTATTAGATTTACACTTTGTTTGATAGGAAAGAAAGAAAGATAGATGAAAAGAAAGATATAAGAATACGAAAAAAAGAAAAGATTACATATTTATTTCATATTATTTGGTATGAAAAGAAAGAAATTAAATATGTTTGCTCTTCTCTAATATGGAAAGTAAAATAGGAATGATAGAAAATGTTGTAATTTAAATTACTTTCTATCACTTAAATACATACACTATAAAAAAAATTACAACAATTATTTTTATAGATAATTTGGTAATTTTATATCACATATCAAAGATTTTATTTTTTCTCTCCACTAATCTCTCCATGTGGAGAATGATTGAAAATTTATGGGGCCTACAGTAAAAATTTTTCATCTTATTTTTTTTTCATTCACTTTTCATTTCTATCAAACAATCAAATTTCATACTTTTGTCGTACTTTCTCTCCTCTCCTCTCTCTTTCTCTCCCTCCAATTTTCTACTCTACCAATTACCAAACAAAGGGTAAAGGTGCTCGTCATGCTTGAAGTAATCAAATTAAACTAATTTAACGGTTGTGGTATGTATGTTACTAAATCATAATCATCCCATGTGAAGTTAATTGACTTGTATAAAGATTATGCGGTTTGAAATGTTCAACGACAAACAGTAATCTACACGTCTAATTTCTCATTCTAACTAAAAAGATAAATTTACAAGTATAAAATCGTTTCACACTTTAGAGCATAACCTACCACAACTGCATATGGCATCCTTAAATTTATAAATATGGTAAATACCTCCGTAGAATTGGTGAAAGTACTGTTAAAAACTATATTTTCAAAAAATTACCACTTTTATTGTTATGTTTTGATATTACTAAAAAAGACAGTGTTATTGGAATATATATATATATATATATATATATTGTTTGTGACAAAAATCAGGTAAACAACTATAAGTAATCAGCTTGATCGCTCTCGAGATCTCGATCGCTAGATCCTAGTTTCTCAACCAGATGAGAGAATTTATCTCTAGACATTCTCTATAAATTTTCTCTCTATAACTATACCTAGGATATCTTGATAAGCGAAAAGTCAATTACTCATCTAATTAGCTCTATAGGCTTTGAATGAATGAAATCTGTTAGGGTTCTGAATTCTCTTACTTTTCTCATTCATTGCCACGTGAATGACATGTGATTTCTTTAATTGATATCTTCAATCCCATGTTATTTGCTTAAATGCCCTTAATTTAAGGAGAATTTGAGGATCAAACGACAACATTCTAAGCCTCATCTTCCTATCACATACATATATCTTGCGAGGGGCGGAGCGGAGTGGTTGGTTGGACGGAGGTTCAGCACGGCAGAGGTTTGTCGTGTCGAGCAAGGCAGAGGTTCAGTGCGACGGAGTGCTAAGGTCTATCGAGCCAAGCAACGCAGAGGTTCAACACGACAAATGATTGTTACGCGGAGCAAGGTGAAACAAGCAGAGGCTCATGATCGCGTCGAGCAAGATAGAGGTTTAGAGGTTTGTCGTAGCGACAACTTTCGCATTGGGGATGTAGTCAACATCAAATTGATTGGAGATTTTAGTTGAGTTAGGATTTTGTGCTTTTACTATTTAATTTGGAGATTTTGAGTTAGGCTTTTGTGTTGGATTTAGGAATTTGGTCTTGTGTTCTATATATATATATATATATATATATATATATATATATTGTGAAATAATGAAATATGTCTTAGATTTAATGTTGTAAATCCAATTGAATAAAAAAAAAGTGATTTTTTTTTTGGAAAAGATGAATTGGGTTTTGTTTTTTTTTTTTTTTCCTTTTGTTTTTTCGGATGAAAGAGAAAAAAAAGATGAAATATATATAAGTGTAATTTTTAAAAATATTAGAGGTAGAATCAGTTATTTTCATAAAGGATAATTTTGTCATTTGAAAATAATTTATGACATAATCAATGCAAAGTGATAATTTTAAGTCAATTTAAACAACCGTAGGATCTAAAATTACAAAAAACAAAAAAGAGTGAAACTAAAATTCAAATAAACCTCAGAGATTAATTTAGAATTTTCCCTGTATAAGATATGTTACTAACAAGTCTAATACTGTCAATTAGGAAATACACACACACGAATATATCATCCTTTGGCTTTAGCAAGAAATCCCAAAAACAAAGCGTGGTTTATGAGCAGTACTTGAAGTTCGAAGAGGGTGAAAATGATGTTTGATTTTGGACTTTGGTTATGGTTTTGGTATAATTGATTCTAATTTTTTTTAATAATATAAATTTTTTTCGGTGCGTATTGGATACTGAGAGAGAAAGACGGTATGGATGAATCATGCACCGTCTGTCGGAAAATCTACGCTTCAGATATGCTGTCGGCTTCTCAAACTACAGTTTGTCAAACCAATTGGGACCCACTTTTTTCAACACTTTTACTCTCTGCCTCAACTCATCTCTGTGACTATCCATCTATTTAATTCATTATTTTCTTCGTATTTCACCTTCATATATTACTAGTATAATTGAGTACTCTCATATATATATATATATATATACATATCTTTGATTTTTCAATTCTTTATTTATTTATTTATTTTTCATTTCCAATTTGCTGATCTCTAGCTCTGGGTTTTACCATTTTGCTTGATCAGTACTGCAATATTGGTCATCCCATGATCAGTCTCTTTCCTATATAGTTCCTACAGAGCAAAACTTATTAGCTATATATTACTTCTGTGTCTCAAAAATTCTTCTTTCAAGTTATCTCTACCTTGCAAGAGGAGTTAAAATATTCAGTCGATATGACTATTTTATATATATATATATATATATATCACCTAGTATGTTATAGCCTATATGAAAAAAAAAAATTGATTCAAAACACCGTGACTAGAATGAGTTTGAAGACCCTTTAAAAAAATTGAAAAAAATATATGGTAATAAATGCGTATATTATATATGTGATCCGTTTATATGTGAACTGTTTTTTGGTTAGGGCTAAGTAGACTGTTTTCTAATACCACGTAATTTATCTACCTTGTGCTATAATCAACCTGAGAACGAGTCGTTGGATTTAGGGAATATTAGGCTAATTAACATTGTTAAACAAACTAGGTCTTCCAGAATTCTTACCTTGTCATCATTCATTGTTTGTTATTAGCGAAGAAAAATCGAATTGCTCATTAGCTAATAACACGTGAAGCACAGCGCCTAATAAGTTAATCTTCATAAACAAGAGCCAGTACTAATTGATTAATAGCATCATTAACAACAGAAAAGCCCTAGGTTATAATTATAAAAGAAGAGCCAAAGTTTAGAATATTACTAAAACTTGGACTTTTCTTTTCCTTTTTGCATTATAATGATAGGGTTGTTACACTGTGAACATCTCATTTCTCCAAATACAGAAATAGTTAATGTATCATTTAAAGATTAAGCAACAATAATAAGACAAAAGATGCTGTCAATATCTTCTTGTAAAAAAGAAATTAATTAGGCCATATTCAGTAAAAATAATTAACTTAGCCCTAACCCGTATTATTGCTCTTTGATCAGTTTTCACGTATTAAATTGTTACAATATAACACTGGTTTGTTCATTAAATAATAGAGTCTAGATCTTCTGTCCCTTTTGTCTGTCTCTTTCTCTGTACTTTCTCTAATAAAATTTTGACATATAAACAAAGACACTTAAATTTCTTAATTACTTTGCATAAATTTCTATTATAATAATTATTTTTATCTAAGTGTCAAAATTTTATTAAAGGGACATAGATAATATAGAGAAAAAAGGAAAAAGAAGATCTAGATTCTAAATATTGGTCATGTTATGACGTGTTTAATTACGTTGAAATTTATACATAGCAAACAAAGACTACTGACTACCGATGCCACGTAACCAAAAATTCTAGTCATAAAGCTTTTTTAATGCATCAATTATATGTAAAGTTTAACAGCCTTGATTAAAGGACTAAACTGATAACATAATTTTCAATCTTAACTTAAGGTCGAGAGATTAAACCAAGTTAGTGGGATGTGATTGAAGTGCTGAAAAGGGGCATTAGCTAAATATATCAAATATATAATACAGATTTTTTCTTTTTGTCGCACCTCCTGATTATTTTATAATCAATTTCTTCCCAAAAGAACGTCACTTTTTAAGGATGAATTTAATCATATTCTGAACCACAATATGACAAAATACGAGGTGAGAAAAATTTTTGCAATTTAATTGGATAAAATTTTTCCAGCTGGGACTGCTGAAAAGAAAACAAATCTACTTTCAACCGCGAAAAAATAAGAAAATGAAAAAAAAAAAAAAAAAAGCATCATCCTATCCAAGATTAATCATCAGCGTTTACACTACGATGTCGTAATATAGCCGTCACTAGTCATCTCCATAATTTCCAAATTTACTGTTTGATTTATTTAAGGGAAAAAATACTTGTGATAATAAATATCATATCATCATCATCATACCATATGACATATATATATATGTACAATATTAAAATATTTCTAAAGAGAGACGTCAATTAAAAGCAATACGCCAATGCTTTTTATCTATATTGTTTTTGTTAAATTTTCAAAAGAAAAAAAAAGAAAGGAAAAGAAAGAAAAAAAAAAAAGTAAACGATGCTGTTGGTATGAGTATAATATAATGAATATAATATTCAAAAGAAAAAAATATATAATTTCATAAACGTAATTATGAGTTTAAAGATGAAGCACTAAAAGCAATAACAAATTGTTTAAACTGTACCAAAAGCCAATTCTCTTCTAGAAATCCATTACGTCATCAATTATTGGCCTAACAGCTCAGGTTAAATAAATATATAATATCTTCCTTTTTGCTTTAAATCTTAGTTTATATTTGAGGATTTTTTATAACGTCTCGTGCACTATTTGGTTTTTCCTGTGCTAATACCACTAATAATTGTAATTTCTTTATTTTTAATTCAAACATTTTTTAATATTAATTTTCAATCCATGTCAACTATATAGTCTGGTTTGGCTGTCTAAGACGAGACTTCTTGTGTTTTAGAGTGTTTATTAGTGAAAAAGAATTTTTCAAACTTTTTTAAAATGGAAAAGGGAATTTTCAAACTAGCTAAATGCCTTAATAAAATAGAAACTTCTTTCTTCTTAGCTAGGTCTTAGGTGAAATGTGAATTATAATATATTTGTTCTAACTGGGTTAGTTTGTTGATTAAGTAAACAAATTAGTAGTACTTGTCTCCTAGGCTAGACAGTTATACAGAAGAGTGAAGACATTAACTAGTGGTATAGAATACTAATTATAATAATATTTTATACAATCATTTTATGCATACGGACTCTAGATCTTTAGTTTATCCACATTTTTAAATTAATTATTGTTATGTATTAATTTTGATAAACACATAATTAAGTACCTAAACAAAAGAGAGAAATATCAAAATATAACAACCGGATAAAATACCATTTAATATGTACCACGGTACGTATGTGCTGATTTTTAATAGTTGACCAAAGTGAAGAAATTATCGATTAACGTCGTAAAGAACTAAATGCATAAATGTAAAGTCACAACATCATATAGTTAAGAAAACGGCTATTTCCTTAATTAACGAAAACATTGACTATTTTCTTAATTAAAACATCATTTAAAAAATGACTATTTGCTCAATAATCTCATCAATTATATGGATACATTTGTTTTTAATATTAACTATGAATTCAAATTTTGATTAAAAATTAAACTCAAAGACTTAACCATATCTTATTTACAAATCTAAAAAGAGAAAGTCCCAAACTTTTTTTCCTTCTTTTTATAAGATAAACTAAATAACTCTTTACTTATAATTTTTATTTTTATTTTTAAAAACCCCTTATTCTCGCTTAAAAGTATAAAGTGTGTTCTGACCATTTAATTAAAGACAATATTTTTTTTAAAGACAATATTTTTTTTTCTTGTCCCAACAATATAGTTACCAAAACCCATGCCCTCAATGGCCAAGTCACAGTTATGCCCTTGAAATCTAAGGCACCATAAATAGTAGCAGACAATCTATCAACTGAAAGACAAAGACAATGTTTTCCCAAGAGCACAGCCCTGTGACTGCTTATTGCTTTTTCCCACAGCTGGTTTTGCAAAAAAAAGGGTTAAAACTCGAAACCCAGATCAGGCCACCATGTCCCAGCATTATTTTTCAAAAGACGAGAAAAAAAAAAATTGTACTATAAAAGATTGGCCTAAAAGGTTTTTGATCATTCAATGAGCAAAGCGAGTGTAAGATCTATAATTAGGGCAAAGCTGCAGGGCTATTGCACTGAGTAGGACCCTTTTGAAAATTGGTCTGCGAATTGTTTGAACTTTGAACCAATATTCATCCTCATGACTTTACATATTGCTGTACGTAACCAAACAAAATAATTGCAATTGCAGGGCCTATATGTGCATGAATCATGTATATGCATTAGTACTAAAAAGTACTTTTTTATTTGAACTGGCATATTTTAGTTAATTTTCGGGCAAGTTATACATGTATTATTTTTTTTTTTGAATTATAGTGAATACTTAATTTTTAAACTTAATTCAAGTAAATACCCAATGTTTTGAAAAATACAAAGTGATGATTGGCGTTAACTAATTTAATTATCAAAAACATGTGAAGAAAATTAATGAATTGGGTAATTACTCAATTACTTAGAAACTATAGATAATTACTTCTATTATTTTATAATTTCTGGGTATTTTCCTACTTCACCCAAAGATTGCATATATTGATGATAATTACTATGATTAGTAAAAAAAGAGTACGAAAATAATGCACTGAATTGTACACATAGTTTAATTTGGCATTTTTTTTAATGAAAAGTACATGTTGAAAGTTCAGAATAAAAATAGGTCTACTACATGATACTTTATATGTGTATGTAGTTTTAAAAAATATATTTTAAGAATATATAGACGATAATAATTCATAATAAAATTAGTGAAACTTTTCCTAAAGTCTAAGATTATTAGTTCCTCTATTGGTAATTTTATTTCAATTTTAACGTGATTTCATGAAAAATCATTTATACTAATTATATGAAATAACTAGAACTTGCGATCAATATTATTCGACTATAAAGTTATACGTGTTTATATATTAACATTATCTGTGTACAATATTTTCTTTAAAAACATGTATTTTTAATTAATTTATTCAAAAGAAACAAAATATGAGAGTCAAAATTACCCCATACTTAATTTTGAAAGTGTTAACTAGAATATATAGTTGCCAGTTAGATCATATATTGTTTTAAGTGATATTCTGGCTAATTATATATATATATATATATATATATATATATTGTTGCAAGTGATAAGTTACTGGTGAGATCTATAATGTTGTAATAGATGTCCCTGTTATAGAATTACCCAAATATATAGGGTACAAATTGGTGAAATATTAGGGCATTACCCCACGTGTCATAGTATTGTCCGTATGCGATTCTGCCTCCAAAACAAGGGCATGTGGGTGCCCCTTCTTTTGAATCCAATTGAAATATTGGATCTATATAATTACACAATACACACACACATACATTATACATACATATATATATATATATGGGAAATTTTTTTATGGTTTTTTTTTATAGAAACAATTTTAGATTATTAAATTTATCTTTTTAATATATTTCATATTTTAAAAGATAAATCTACCGATCAACAATTGTTTCTTATCATTAAAAAAAATCTACCAAAGAAGTTCTATGAGTATAGAGACTACATAAAAATTTCTGTCAAAAAAAGAAAACATTTGCAAATTATGAAAGTGCCTACCCAATTGATGATGGACAAGACCATTCGGTCAGGAGGGTTATAAAGAAACCCCACAACAAGGCCAAGCCGAAGATTTATAGGCCATCCTCATATATATCTTTCACCTCTTTCTCTTAAATCTCTCTCTCTCTCTCTCTCTCTCTCTCTCTCTCTCTCTCTCTCTTAAATGAAGTATCGCTTTGGCTGGAATTAGGACTACTTGTATGAATGCCAAAATGCATAACGACAAAGGAATCCAATATATGAGAAATTTCATCATCAGAAGCTACTAGGGCTTTCTTTTTTTTTTTTTTTTCTTGCAGAGATGTAAATTATAAGATATATATATATATACATATCATTAATCTTGTGAGTGTTGAGTTGTGACCATTGCTCTTTTTTGACTTATTATAATTCTTCGCTCGGAATCCTATGACCCATGTAGTGGCTAATAACACTAATGCATATCTCCACGTGACACAAAATATATATTACATTACATTAATTAGCTGTTTGATCAGTCGATTTGGTATTTGTGCAATCCAAGAGATTGAGACTAGTAGAGATATATATACATCTTTTTATTTCCTTGTAAAGGGTAACAACACGACAATAAAAATATTCGATAATTTTGGCTTTCAAACTAAGTTGTTAAGCGTAAATTGTCACAGTTTCAAAATATTTAAGAACTAGCCCTTTCAGAAATTTGTTACATGTGACAAAAAATTTTTTACAATAATCTTTTATATGTAATTTTGTTATTGACATAAATTTTTTACATGTATTATGACAACTTTTTAAATTTTGTGAAACTGTGTGACTATTTTTTAAAAACACAATCTAAAATAGTTATTTACGGAACTGACCCTTTAATTTATTACTCACTATTCATCCTGTATGCTACATTTATATACAATATTATAAATTCAAAAATTAGAAATCAAAAAAAAAAAAAAAACTTTGAATGTTCAACATTTTCCTTGAAATAAATGAAGCTAAGTATTAACATTCTAGAAGAGTACTATATTTTACACTAGTTAATCCAGAGAATCTGATCATCGTTTCACTTAATTGTTTGTTTATGTTAATTAAGTAATTAACTAAGGCTAGCAATAAAAGATTGTAGCAAAAAGTTAAAGAAAGTGAAAAATAAAGTGTGCCCAATCGATTGAGATTGAGATTCTATGAAAAGTCCGGAAAGTGAAAGAACCTGTAAAAATTCATATAGATTAAACAATATTGTTTAAAAGAAAGGGAAAGATTAAGCAAAACCAAAAGAGAGAAAGAGAATCAAACAAAGAAAACGATCCTAGAAATTAATATTTATTAAGCACATCATGAATAGGGACAAAAACTGTGGTATGTGATTACTATTGGATGTTGGCATACAAAATTTTGAAATTGAGGAAATTGGTTTTGTTTGCAAGTGACCGGTGGGTCTATATAATGTATATCAAAAGTATATTATAACAAAAAAGAAATACTATATGTTATACGATATAATAAAATAATACAATAGAATGGAGGGACGGGTTGGCTACTAGTCATTTTCACACTGAGGTGGTGGTTACTCGGAAATAAAATAATAATAGCAATCAAAAGGGATTATTCATTATTTTTTATAATGAATTTTTTTTAATCCTTTTCATAGATGATTGTATAGCTTGTGGTTCTATATGGTTGTTGCTCTCAAAGAAAGAAATGTTTTTCATGAACCCATATGCTCTATCCCTCGTCTGTGTCTTATTGTCTGTCTGCTAAATAACACTTATGAAAAAATACTTAAATTTTTGAGTCGTCTTATATTTAATTATATTTATAATAACTGTTTTTGTTTATTTGTTAAAATTTTATTGAGGATATAAAGAAATAGATAGAAAATAAGAATTCGTTAGTGATCTACTAGTACTGCATAGCAAAACTCCAAAATCATGATCATGAGTAAAATCCCAATCCGAAAAGAACAAAGAATTACAAAAAAAAACATGAATTAATCAATAAAAAATCAAGACACGTGAAGGACCACGCACCTGAAAAATTTAGCAGTGAGAATAAGTGTAAAAATGTTTTGGCAAGTCCGAGGCACACGTGCGGCGAGTAAAAGAACCAAAGCCAGATTGTAGTAATTATTGTAAAATGTGATGCAATAGTTTTTTTTTTTTCTCTTTTCTAGTCATGAAGTGAAACATTCCATGTAAAAACTCGCTATGTTTTTCTGTAGCCCTATTATAGTAGTAGCTTTGCTTTGTTATCAAGTTGGTTACAACATAAACCAAATGAGCAACGGTAAAACAAGAGCCATTAGATTAGTTAACTAAAATGGGAATATGAAAAACTCATATAATGATACAAGTTTCCAAATTGGAAAATTAATTAGAAGGGGTTACGTTTAATCTACTTGATAATGATGATGACGACTTTGTGGACCTAAGAGTTTTATCCTGCCGGGTTCAGACAAGAAAATATGTAAACGCAACGCAATATATGAAACACCTATTGATGTGCTAGTTTTCAGTTTTCACTGTATATCTTGTATATTAAAAAATAAAATTAAAAAAAAAGATTTTAAGAGTCAGCTCATGATACTTGATGAAGAAGAAGGGTTTCAAACTATCCTAGAGAGAGAGAGAGAGAGAGCAAAAAATGGAATAATCAATCCAAAATAACGATCATAAAGGAAATTAACGGAGATCATAATACGGAATCATTGTCCAAGAATTTCCCTTGGGGATTTCGATCCATCCAATTTTTATATATAAAAAAAAAAGACCGAATATCATCTCCCGATATACATATATAGATAAATATATATAATAGTCTCATCAATAATCATAATAATCACAATTCAAAGAAAAAAAAAAAACCTATACTCATCCATCCTCACATGATCATCATGATGCAGCAGCAGCCACCACCACCATCGTCCCCTCCTCCTCCTTCTCCTCCTGCCACGTCAGCATCGGCGGCGGCGGAGGGTGCGGGTGCGGGTGCGGGCGTGGGGGCGGCGGCGGCGGCGGGTCGCTTCCGCTTCTTCTTCTCGTAGGGGATGCCGCGGGCCTTGGCCTGACCCTCGCGGACCTCGCGGAGGTAGATCCTGACGGCGCGGGCGCCGAAGGGGTTGGACTCGGGGCGGCCGCCGTTCTCCTCGTAGGCGGCGCGGAGGCGGCCGATGAGGGCGTCGAGGCTGCCCCACGCCTGCTTGAGAGGGCACGCGCAGGGCGCCGGGGGGCTGGGGTGCCCGAAGTAGGGGCACCCCGCGGCGTGCACCTTGGTCTTCCCGAACTGGTCCAGGTACTTGAGGAACTCGATCACGTGGGCCCCGCTGCACCGCGCCAGCGTCAGCGGCGGCTTGTGGTTCTTCAGGTACTGCAGGAACGTGTTCCAGTCCCGCCGCTTCTGCGACTCGTACCGGCTCGGCGGCGCTGCCGACCCAGACGCCGACGCCGACGCCGACGCAGACGATGGCCCTTCCGCTGGGCCCGTCTCGCCCGCCGCGGCCGGCGGGTCGGGCGAGGCCGCGCCGCCCGGCGCTCCTCCGCCTGAGGCTGAATCCATGTGGTGGTACACTATAGCTAGGACTATATATTATATGGTGTTAGTGCGCTAGTACTGTAGAGGTGTTGGTTTGAATTTTTTTTTTTTTTTTTGAATTAGCTATGTGGTTTTGGAATTGGTGTGTGCATGTGATCTTGGTTCTGAAAGGGTATTGTAATCGTATTTTGGGTTGAGGGTTTTTTTTTTTTTTTTTTTGGGTGTGTGAAAGGAGGAGAGGGTTTTAGGGGAGGGAGAGAGAGAATTGAGTACTGATGAATGATGGGACGTAAAAAGTGTGGATGAATGAACGCGAATGAGAAAGCAAAGTGTTAGATAGAGAGAGTGAAAATAAAAATACTTGTAGGGGTTTGGTTGGGGAGCTAGCTAGGAGGAGTTTTATGGTAGCGATGGGGAGAGAATAATAATGGTAGACATTGAGAAAACCCGTGTGTTTGGGTGCGAGTGAGTGTTTGCTTGTGCTATGTGTCGTTAGAGAGTTAGAGAGAGAAATGAGAAGAAAAAAATGGTGTATGAAATGAGGGAGAGGATTCAAAATTCACATGGTGGCCCCATTGGACTTGATATGTAAACTATTCATCCGCGCTCGGCCCCATCCACTCTAACCCTACATTTTCTATTTATCCACGCACCTTTCGAGCGCTTATACAACAGTCTTGTTTTTGTTTCTAAATACCAAATTTCATTAAATTTGTTTTTGAATGTCAAACTACATTAAAATTATGCGAGGTATATATCACGGTTTAATACAATATAAGAATGTTGATGTCGTTGGGTTGCAACAATAAGGTCGCAAGCTCACAAGTGCGAGCTCAATGTTAATAGAGAGGATCAAGCTAAAAAAATACAAATAATAAAACAAAGGAAGAACTTCTTAAAGTGTTTTGGCCACGAGTTTGAGCCTACGTCTATTGTTACTTATTTTAATTGAAGAAATTATTACAATTGCGAATTTCTATCAATGACATTCATTAGTTCTTTTCTATCACTCTCTTCTTCCTTTTTATCTATCTTATTTACCAACCTTCTTAAAAGAATGAGATGTTTATTCCAAGTGTTAACCCAGTCTTTAATCTCTAGTTGATCAATATGGTCTGTTGATCTATGCGCAACCTACACGTAAGTTGGTAATAGATTTTCCTTTCCTTCGGCAATCGTCATGACCTTTTGTCGAATGATTGTCGTGACCTCTATTCCAGACATTGTGAGTCAGAGACAATGGATAACCTACATGCCCAACTTCCCAAATAATCATGAATGCCCCCCTGATTAGTAAGTCCAAACCCCTTGGGATGCGAGGGGGCGTTCATGATTATTTGGGAAGTAAGGCATGTAGGTTACCCACTTCTCCAACACATTGCTATCGTGACTCACATGCGTCCCCTGTGAGAATGTGTCAATCGATCTAGCTTGCTATGCGTCCCTTGTGAGAATGTGTCAAGTGACCCAGCTTGCTTCCTTGGAAGTCGTTCCATCACTTGTTGCCATGTGTGGCCCCTGATCCCGGCATCAGTTGCGTCACTCGATTCGCACGAGTTCCGCGTCCCATTGTGATCTCCAAATTAGGAGTGTAATTTGATGCATGAAATGTTCCTAAGTGTTCATTTTGCTTGCTTGCTTCTTGCACATAACTATAACAATCGATATGAGAGGTCTTATCATATTATTTTTAAGTTTAATTATCGTATTAGTATATATATGTAATATACATCTATATAGAAATTCTTTAGGGAGATTTTGATGAATGTCTATTTTTTTACACATTAATAATTTATGCTCCATTTATGTTGTAATTTTAATTTGTACCCTTATTTTTACACTATAAACATATAGTAGAAATAAAAAAACACACTACTTGAACATAAATTATTAAGTGGCACATAGAATGCTTTTTTTCAATTCTTCCTATTCTTTATGCAACTAATCATATTATCAAAGGACTTAATTAACAAAAGAATATTTTTAACAAAAGAATATTTTTGCAATCATGCTTCATCTATCCCATAGGCTACAAGAAAGCCCCTACATGTGTATTAATATTAAACGCATTATTATTCCTTCATTTTAGCGAGATATATTGTTATCAATTCCCACGTACAACGAAATCATTTAAAATTTAAAATTTTGTATATGTACTCATATATATAGATATAATTTGATGATGAGGTGAGATATTGACCTACATGATTGCGTGTAAGTCACATCCAAGGATGGGTGCGTGGGATTGTTGCTGGTCATGGAGTGGATGGCAATAAATGAGGTCTTGGTGAGGTCAAACATCTTAACACCACTTTAGAACTTAAAATATATGCAAGAAAGTGTCTTGTGGATTATCTATGGTTTGGTCCTTTTTGGTGTGGTGTTCATTTTAATCGTTGGTTTAAAGCTCGGTTAATTAGTGTGTGTGTGCGTGTGTGTTATCATCCAAGCAGCTTGCTTTGGAACATGACAAATGTATATTCTGATTATGTGGCCCAATAGCATATGAAAGAGTATGTCTCTAATTTTGGCAGCTTTAAATTAAGTGGTCAAATATACATAAATTTGTGACTGAACTAATTGTGCTGTAATTTGCAGGCTTTGCCACCATGGAAGATTAAATAATTTCTTAAAGAATCTAAGAATAAGTACTTAATTTTAGTGTATAAATAAAAAGTTGCCTTTTGGAGAGAGAGAGAGAGAGAGATACGTATGCATAAGTTAAGGGGTTGCTAGATGTGTATGACTGTATTCTTAAAGATATAGATGTATTGATGTCTTTTTGGTGGTAAGATTCTACAATCAAATGAAGAGAGCAGAAATGATTGATATTTTGAGATTAACTAGCAACTCTTATACAATGATATCATATCATTTCTGACTTAAAACACGATATTTGAAATGTTATTGTGTGAAAATAATCTTCTTTTTTTTTTATTATTTCTCTTTGTGGTAGTGGGTTTTGGGAAGAATATGTGATATGAGCAATGATGCGCAACTCTACATTGACTTCATGTGTTGCTTTTATTCAGCAATATAATCAAATGGCAACTTAAGTGTGTGTATGTGTGTATATATATATATATATATATATTCATGTTTGATGTGTATACCTTGTATACATGCATATTATATTAGTAATTTACCAAAGGCCATTGAGATCAAGGCCATGTAAATGAAGCTCTGAAGCTCATTCTCTCAACAAAAGGAAAAATATGAATAACCTTAAAGTTGAGTATTTCTTTTTTCTTTTCTAGATTGTTTCTATAAAGTGGAGAATCACAATAGGATATTAACGAGATCTATAAAGTATGTAAATCTATCAAGAACTTTCTAAAATTTGACTATCTATTAAAAATCTTTAATTACCACTATATTAAAAACCCATTTCCTTATTTCACATGCACCATAGTACCGAGGTCTTTTTCTTTTTTATTTGGATATGATGATGAATGATATTGTCTATATAATCTTTTTTTTCTTTTTCTTTTTAGAAGTGCACATGAGAATCCCCAAGTTAGATCATAGTAGAGCTCCATATAGCATTCCAAATTAGGCAACTTCTTGCTCGAGTACTGAAGCTTTTAGTATAATTAGATAATATATATATATATATATATATATATATAGTGAATGACATACATATATATGTGATATGACCTACTGAAGTGACCCAAACGAAAAGTTTTTCACCTATGCAATCTAATCAGAACAATCTGATATCTTTTGTGATGCCCCTTTTCTTTAAATGGGAACTCCAATCACTCTAGTAACGTTTTGCTTGTTCATTATGTAATCGTGGACGTTACGGCTTCCAAACAAATATATATATATATATATATATATATATGTCCTCAATTATACGTTGTACTAATTCACAATTAGCGTGCAAAATCAAATTCTTTTGCGACTATTTTAGAAGCCATAGAGAGAATCTTTAATATAATATGAACGAGTATTATTCGATCGGATCTCAATTAGTTGAGATTAGAAATAATATTATGCGGTACGAGTAGGTTTCCTTTACCATAAAATCGCCTTACATATAGATAAATATAATTCATATATACATATATATATATACATCATTAGTTGTAAAATTAGTCAGATAATACGATAACTACATATAGTACTGTACAATAATAGTTGGCACGCGAGCTTCATTAATTATGAATATTCCAGCCCCCCAAAAAAAATTGGACGAACGTATTATTATTAGTTTCATTATACCAATATGCTGATGCTTTGGTCAATATTTTTTTTCTCCTTTTCATTTTCTTGAGAAGCTCTTAGACCGTAGTGTTTACACAACAATAACAGCGAACGTACTTTAGTTTTGATTTTAAAAAAGAATAATAATTAACCATAAAATGATACAATTATAGTCCTCACCTCTGTGAGTATAATAGATGTCTACTATTTATAAAAGAATTCAGAGTACTTCATACAAGAATAGTAATATTAATTCTTTATATATTTATATTAATTTATATATGTATTATATAAGAATATTAGGCTAAGCTTCATTTTTAAAAGATGAAATGCTAATCTTCTTTATTAAAATAATGGAATCCTTGAAAGACTAATCAACAGAAAAAGGATTAAACTAAAAAAGATAATGAAATGCAAATCTGATTCTACAATAAAAGGTTTGTCTTGGGTTATATCAATGAATATGGTAACAAATTGTTAAAGGCCTTAAAAAGTTTCACAAGTATAGCATATTTGGAATCTCAGATCTCATTCTATTCACCACCAACCTAAAAAATTCTAGTTAATCATCTATTAACCAAGGAAGAGAAAGCACAATATTCAATTACTTTAGGAGTCAATTTGACCAAATATTCTTACACAAATATGATTATTAGCACAAGTTGAGATTGTCAATTTGTGAGTAGTTTTTAATCAGCTAGCTAGATTCTATTAATCAACATCTAATTTAATGGTGGGTGTTATTGACTCCCGTGACCTAAACTGCCCGGAATAAAATCATGCACACGGATTTATATAACCACTCAAGTTTTGATCTCGTTATGATGAGTTTGGGAATTTATCATTTATTAGCAATAATCTCAAGCGCTCATGTGTCTGGTATATATTGTGTGTATCTTCATTATTACATATATCTGATAGCACGAGGCAGAGAATTTATAACAACTAATGTACAATGCGAGATCTCTAGTAATGAAATATTAATGCCTATGATAATAAAAACTTCGATAAAACTTGACTCACTAAGCAACTCAAAGATTGACTTTTTGATTACATTTGCATGATAACCTAATTACTTTAGTACAGCTCGTCATTGCTCTTTTTTTTTTTCCTCCTTTTTAATAAAACGACGATGTGTTAAGAACATGCATATGTATTTGAATGAAGTTGATGAAGCTTACCATTAAATTGATCCTCTTCTAACCCAAAGTTTGATATTATTAATAATAGTTAGCCATTGCTTATAGCCAGCAAAGGAAGAGTAATTTGAAGCACTACATAATTTTTCTTAACCTTCACTTGCTAGTTGTCCTCAATTCTATAATTATAGCAAGAAAAGCATATGTGCCCTTGTTACTTTTTTTCAAAAAAAAAAATTGTTTTGCTTTAATTCGGTATCGTTCATGATTGTTCGATGTATTTTATCTCTTGGATAATTAATCGAGGTGTATGAAGATTAACCAAATACCTAATAATTATTGGAAGGAAAAAAAAAAAGGCACATTAGCCTTTATCCCTCTATGGATTTTGATAATATATATACATTAAACATATTCATTGAATATTTCTGTTTTTTGGCGACAAGTATTTCACTAAGAAGCCTAACGACGTACGATTGAGGCTGTAGGGTTGGCACTTGTCATCTTTTCCCTTTTCCCTTTTGCAAATGACCAAGAAGATCGGTGACAATAACATTTCTCTTCTTTTTTTTTTAATCACTTTTTATGGTAATAAATATTTTCTTATATTCAGCATAGGGAGCTATATAATATACTAATATATATATATATATATGGGCAGTGTTTTCAAATCGTGGGACCCATTCGTACAATTTGATTTTTATCAGTGGGATTCCAAATGTCAGATGAAATCTACCAACACAATGAAAAAATTTTAAAGAGAAAGAGAATGGAATCACAAGTAAACCCAAAGCAGAGAGAAAAATAAATGCGAGTGTTGCGGAGATGAGGGATAACATGTGATCTTGATTAAAGCCTTCCGTGCATTATCATTGACATTGTAGAACCTATTAAACTATATATATATATACTATTTATTTCTCCGCTTATATTCATGCACTGCATGTACAAATGAGAGCTCTTTAGACCCCCAAAGAAAGAAGAAAAAAACTTTCAAATTCTTGGGGTTTTTTGTATGAATGGTATGGGATTTCAAAAAAAAAATAATAGTTGGAAGTGAAACTTAAGAGATATAGGTCATGGTAAAAAAAATAAAATGATGTATTGACCTAGTCAATTAGTGAGGGTTAAATGAAGGACGTGGTAACTGGTAAGGCTAGCTATAGATTTTTTCTTTTTGATAAATTGAATTTCAGGTTTTAAAACTGTTTTGAAGTGAAGGTGGATGCGACAATTAATAAAGAAAAATTATGCTATTAAGTTTGTTTTAGACAATGTTTAAAAAAAATCACAAATTTTTAAAAGTTTAATGACCGTTTTTTATATATTATTAATATACTTTGGTAACTCACTAATATACTCAGGTAAAATGATCAGTATAGCAAAAAATTACTTCGGCATTTCAATTATACATGCAAAAAAGGACATTTGATTTAGAAAATTATATATTTTTCAAAATTAAACTTAAAATTTGACAATTCAGTTATATACACAACAAAATAATTCACTTCGTGAAAGATCTGTTGCACATGATATTAACATGTTGTCTTCTGATGTATTATTATATTAGTACTTCACCTTCTATATTTTGAATTATACCTCTGTAAAAGCGATAAAATGTTTAAAATGAAGTTTTCATTTACGATCTGTGGCAAATCTATATTCTAGTCAAATGGATTAATCAGTCTAAAAGTGAAGGCTTACGTATTTGATTTTCTTTGGGTTAACCAGCTTTCTTTTTCTCTTCCAAATTTATGTGTTTAGTGCAAACCCTAGTCATTGCAGTATGGTATGTGGTCCATTATAAGATTTTGGGGTACATATGTATAACACACAAACATACCCTATTCGTACAGTTCGGACCAAAATTCATTCTCTCCACTAATTAGGAAAGAGGTTGGACTAATAATAATAATGCAATTAATGGGGATGAGTATATATATTGGCCTATATATAATTTATAATATTTTATCTTTAGATATTGTGCTTTAAGTGCTAGCTCAACTTTAATTTATCATGTTGATGAAGTATAATGCTCAAGCAGGTGTACTAGTCTACTAGTGTCACATACTAAACCTAGCTTAGTGGCTATACCCTTTATTAGTTAATTACAAGGCAACTTAGCCAAAGTTGTTGTACCTGTAAGCAAAGCAAAGCCAAGCTTGAATTAATAGTACTATATGCTTTTTTCATAAATTATATATCTATATCTATATCTATATATATATATTGAATTAGCCCTAAATTTCAAACCTGTTTGTACAAATGATTAGCACCAAAAAAAAAAAAAAAGAAAAGAAAACACTATATATCAATATAACTGGGCCAGTTTAAGCCTATCCCAGATACAATATTAATTGCTCTCTTCTACGCAGAAAGTCTTTGAATTATTAGTTTTAATTTCTTTTGTGTTTAATTGGTCATTCAAGCAACATACTTATAGCTTTGCCACTTCATGACTCCCTAATGAAAGGTACTAATCTTGAGAAAGATGAATTGAAACCTAGGAGGAAAGCACCATATATCTAATGGGAATATCTAATAATGGAACATATATATTATCCTTTTCACCAATCAATTAAACTTATATTAATGATGTATTAAACAATATATATATTAATCAATAAAGAGTAGCGTAGGGAAAGAAGATAGTGGTAACATCTTAAGGTCCATCATATCACCTATACATATCTTTCCAATTTTTCTATTATATAATATTATTAGTTTCTTTTAAGACTAAAGTAAGGCATCCAATGCCATGCCTCTCTCACATTTTTTCTTCTTAGACCCCTAAATTCAAGACAAAAAAACGTCAATTTCAAAACCCCACAATTTTTTTTCTTTTAAATAATGGTACAGTACAAACTTATATAATGTTTTCATTGGTAGACATGACCCACCATACAAAAGATGATTCCTCTTAATCATTTATCATCTCAAACAATCAATACTAGCTATGAAAATTGATATATACCTCCTCTTTCCCTCGTATAGGAGGATATCCTTTGCCCTGACTCAAATATTATTATTATTATTATCTTTGCATTTCTTATTTTTTGCCTTTATGATCATTCCTTCTTATAATCCATAAACAATTTTCTTCTTTAGCCAAAAAAAAAAAAAAAAACAATTTTCTTTTTTCAAAAAACATCAGGGAAGTAATTAAAACTAGTAGCTCAAATTCCTGTGGTTGTTGGTTTCCAATTTTACATCAAATTATGTAAACAACCCAACAATGACACCACCAGCACCACTAACAACAACAATTATAATGGTAATAGCCATAGACAATAGGGGACTTGGAAGTTGGTCAAGGAGTCAAAGTCGCTACGATTTTAGTTGAATTTTGTAAATGTTACAACCCTAGTATCTGCTAAATGGTTTTAAGACAAATTGTACAATTGGAAAATATATATATATATATATATATACACATAAAATATCATAAACTAAAAAGAAAAAATTAATAAAAATTATAATTACATACATATATATATATACATATATATCTCTCTCTTTGGGGCTCACAACCTTGAATGGAAGACAAGCAAGTAAAAATGTGTACCATTGGAGGTGCATGATCTTTGTTGACAGCATTGATGTTGTATAAATGGACATCTCATCTCTTGTGTGTATTAGTACACATGTCCTTGTTTTTATTTATTACCACCCACCCACCATTCATATTTCATGTCCCTTGTTCCCATTCCATTCTTATGTTTTTGTAGGGTCAAACCGTATTCATTTGACCACTTGGATAAACTTTATGTGTGTGTGTGTGTGTGAAATTATTACTAGGAAACAAATAAAAAGGAGCTAGAAAACAAAAGTATATATTGTTTGAATCGTATCCAAATGTAATTGAAACTCTTATTTTAGAATAAAATTTGGTAACCCGAATTGGTGTTTGGATAGGTAAAATCTAATTTAAACAGTAAATGAAAATCGGAAATGAGGCAACCAAGTGCCATTGGTCATTTTGTGTATTACTACTCGAAAAGCACTAAAAGGTCTTTTAGCCGAACGTTCTCTCATTGAAATATACTCAAGACTTCGTGAACAAATAAGCAAATTGAAAACCCAACTATTTCTTGCTGGGAATTTTAAAAACGCAACTATTGTTTAGGAAAACGATGTGTTTCCCTCTTTTTTTTTTTAATTGGGTTAATTGCAAAAAATAACCTGATTGGTCTTAATAATTTATACCTTAAGTATATGCCCTTTTAATTTCGGTTATATGTTTATAGTGTACACGTAAGTACAATACATTAAAGGAAATACATTGATAATGTGTATTGTCTGTTTAACCATTAATTTGAATAAAAACATTAAAATGATTATTGGTTTTTTAAATTTTAGGTAGTATAAATAATTAAGATTTAAGCCTATCACATTAGAATTGAGAAAATCAATAACTATTTAAATTAGAATATTTAAATGGTTAATCAATAATAATAATAATAATAATAATAATAATAATGATAATATTTTAGAAAATGGATGTGTATAATATTTATTTCTTCATCTGGTAAGTTAGACTTAGGGGTCGTTTGGCAAACGGGTTCAAATTGTGACAATTTGAATTTTTTCATTTGAATTAGAAAATTTGAATCGGGTAATTTGAACGAAAAATTTAAATTGTTGTTTTGCTCAAATAATCTTAATTGAAAATATTATTTGGATTGTTGTTTGGGTAGATGTGAAATGTGTGATTTTGAGTTATGAAAAGAGTGGTTGAAATGTCAAATCAAAAAATATTATTCAAAATAGATTCAAACTGTTGAAATTTGAAGGGGGGAAGAATTTGATTTTGAAGGGTTTGAATGACTTTTTTCTATTTGGATTTTATCCAAAAAAAGTTACCAAACGACGATTTAGATTGACAAATTCGTTGAAATGATCTAAGATAGGTTCAAATCTATTTGCCAAACAAGACCTTAGATGGACAGGGCATGGTAGGTCAAAAAATAGGGAAAACTGAAAAAAAAAAAAAAAAAAAAAAAAAAAGGTTCATTTTAGTGTCAAAAAGAGGGATTCATCAAAATCCCCGTCTAAATATTATCAGAGGTTATAATCTTTCATGAGTGCGTACTATATAGGCTCTCAGTCTCTCACTCACTTTTTTGCTTTGTCTCGTTCTCAAGTAAAAGCAGCCCAATATCATCAATAGAGATTCTGGGTATTAGTGACCCCACCTTAGAGCGTCCGTACAATTCAGGTGCAATGTGGGCTCATTTTGGGACCCACACTTTAATAGCCCTCTCTCTCACTGACCAAATGATCTTGTAAATAACTCATCGTGTCGTTTCACGGTGCTATGTAATCTAGATGATGATGGGATTTTGAAGGGATAATATTTTCAAAAAGAAGGACGAAAATGAGGTTAAAAGATGTTCATATACCCAAGACTTTCCTTTTTTGACTTGTGAGGATCAAATCAGTAATGTCACGAGATAAGAGATTTTTCTCGGAATTAGGATGACAAAATAAAAGGGATCCTAAATGAATTTATGAGTTTAGCCATGATGCGATTTTTTCAGTGAGAACACACAAAAAAAATAAAATAAAATAAAAAGACTAATAATAATGTGAACAGACCAAACTTTTCACTTTTCAGGACCGTTTAAATCTTTGGTTTTGAATTTCGGTAGCCATTCATGAGATTTCTGGGAGCTTGTCTTTGTAAAGATATAATAATACAAGAAAATTCTGTGGTGAGGCACGCCCTATCACGGGAAACGATTCTCGATTAAATGCCTCTAGGTGACAGCCAAATTATTCCTCATCTAGAAGGGGGGGAAAAAAAAAAAAAACCAAAAACAAAAAGAACATCAACAACGATTCCTATTTCTCATCCCAGACAAAAAATCATAATTTTCTTTCCAAAAAGTAAGCTGCTTCTATAATTCAATCAACAATGCAAATCACATTTTAAAAAATGATGAGAAGTTAGTGTAAAAAAACGAGCAAAATAAGATGCTGAGAATATAAAGACAACCCATGTACATTGTTTTGACCTTTGAGAAGAATTAATCGCATGAGGTAACAGAAAGTGCCACCCGAAGATCGTTCGAAGTTCCACATATGTACATGCGATACGTTTCTATTTCTTGTTGATGCGACTCAGGCGCGCGGCTTGCGTAGTGGTTGCCAATCATGCCGTCGCGCATGGAAAATATTATTTCCCGTAGAATGGGCTCGTGGCCATTGAGAAGATTGCCCATGCTTAGTACTTTTCTCCATGACTGGTTTGCTGTGGGAGGTACAAACATATCTGAAACCAGTTGTCTTTCATGAATCCTTACTTGTTGCTTCTTATCAAACTCCTTCAAGACAAAGAATAGTATATATAATAAAATATGTTAGTCCGAGTTGTAGAAGATTTAGGTACTTCTAGTGAACAAGAAAGCCTGACAGTGAGGAAACATTCCAAAATCTTAAAACACTCGAGAAAAAATTCGGTCTTGTCCAAGTAAAACCAACCTATGTTGAACTGAAATTAGAAAAACCCGGGAACAGAGTGAAGCTACATAACAGGTACGGTCGCCTCTGAATTGATGCTAGGCTATGTATCACATTTTAATATAGCAAGTACAGCACATGATAATAATTATAATAGTTGGTTCCTACAATATGATATCATCTCCAAAGATTATAAGTAACAAGATTTTTCCTAATTAACACCTATTAACATCCATGAGGCATATGTAGTGCTGTTAAGAATACTGCAGCAAAGAGGTACCACAGAAAAGAGGCATTTGTTTACCGTTTGAATTGTCTCTGTAGTAGAGGGTGTTCCCATTCTTGGAAGATAGAAACTGTAGTAATCACTGAAAATGGCTTCGGAGAGGCGTGGGGCTTGCAGGAACTTGCGATGAAGAGAAGCTGCGAGGGTGAGTAACTTCTCAACATGCTCAAAAACACCACAGAGTCGTCTAAGGTCTTCAAGCGTGTCGCTCTCAGAAGATAAATTATTAGCTGAAAACACAGTTGTTGTTAAATAGACTTCCAAGTTAGCTTAGTGAAAGCCAAACGGTTAACAAGACAAAGTAACCTTGTAAAGACTTCAATGAAGATGCCAAAGTAAGGTAAAGTTGATCCATTTTGGTCGCCATCTGCTTCAAGTCTCCATAATTAGTCTGGTTTAGAGTGTCTGCCGATGCTCGGAAAGCAGTACAAACCATTTGCTCAAGCAACTGGTATGGCCGTACTGTTTCCAGGTAATGAAGAATCTACAGAATAGGAATTTCAATTGGCATGAATATGAATTAGATTGAAATGCTGAACTTAAAACCAAGACTGGGGGTACAAAAAGATGGAAAAACATTCCAAACTAAGTCAAAAGCTCTCTACTTTCAGAAAAGACATGGTCTAGTTCACCTACCAAACACAACAATAAAAAGAGAGAATTTTCTCAGGGACACACCTTTTCTCCTTCTCTATTTGGATCAAGAAGTGGCTTCTGCTCAGAAGCTGGCATAGCAGTTGCATCATTCCAAATCTTTCGCCACATATTTCCTTGCTCAGACATTCTCTGCGAAAGCTTTCCTTCAGGAGGCCATTCGTCTTCCACGGAACTTTTGGACGACTCGTTTCTTTCAACACCAGTCTCCCAATCACCAGGAGAATGCCACCGAATAAAATCTTCAAAGACAGCATCTGGATTTGCTGCTTTAAATGCCGACATATCTAATTCATAGTTGAAATCTTGTCAGTCAAGTAAACCCTTAAAGAAAGTTCAGTAGGTAGTCAAGAGGCAGTGCTTAATAGAACAGGGTACATAATTCTAATATGAGTTGTAAAATGTCATGAGAAAAATAAACGCAACAGATATTCAAGAGAGGTCATTATTTTGGTCATATCTGGTTACATGTAGAAGAGCTAAGAACGCAGGCCAAAACAAAATATGGAGCATAAAAAGGACTAGTCATTCGTACTACTATGAACAATGTCAGATTCTAGTTATTAATTATGGGGAGAGCAAGTAAATTCTATCACCTGAAGACAAGATCTCCTTCTCCAACTGAGCTGAAAAGTCCTATTAAAAAAAAAAGGAATGAGATGCACTCTCTATTATGTAAATGCCTCAAGAAAATAACTGAAGCAAATGCGTCAAGAAAATAAAAAGGCTTCTCTTAGGAAGATTTCTGCAGGAGTGCCCACATCTGAAAACTTTTCCATATTAAAGTTAACAAAAATTTAGGCTTAAGAGTTAAAAACTACACTAGAATTTCTAATTTCGATTGCTAATTTTTATTTGATTCTTAGAGGTCCCCAAACCTAAAAGCATTTAGCGTTCTTCAAAATCAATATAATATTCTAAAGAAAAAAAAAAAACAAAACAAAACTCAACAACCGCCAGTATGTCAAGTCTCGTCATGCAATTTACCAAAGATTCTAAAGAAAATAAAACCCTAAACCCTAAACCAATATAACATTCTAAAGAAAATAAAAAATAAAAAATTAAAAACTCAACAACCGCCAGCATGTCAAGTCTCTTCATGCAATTTACCGTTGAACTAGCCAGCATATTCATGCATCAGCTGGTTGAACGTACATAATGCTAGTAAACTATAACTATACTTGGCATCTTTGAAGCTACACATGTAGCACCAAGACCTAACAATGTCCTAAATGAATCCTTCTCCCATTCTAAAATGCATTTGAGAAAAAAAGAAGTAGAAGAATAAATAGCAATAAATCAAATTTTAAGTAAGAATGTGAAGACCCAAGCCATAATTATGTCACCGAACTTATCTCCAACAACCCATGTGACTTACATACCAGTGCTGATTATAAAAATAAACAAATAAATGCGGTAAGACATGCAGAGGAATCGACACAGATTAACAGCATAATCATAAGCTGTACAAGCTTACAAATGAATTGCCGAAGGCTTCAACAGCCTGAAGCCGCTCTTCATGCATGTCCTCTGTCATGAGTGGTGCATCCTAATAATCAAGAACAGAAAACTCCCTCAGTCATATTCTTAAAA
This sequence comes from Boehmeria nivea var. tenacissima, assembly GCA_018132145.1. Taxonomy (NCBI): domain Eukaryota; kingdom Viridiplantae; phylum Streptophyta; class Magnoliopsida; order Rosales; family Urticaceae; genus Boehmeria; species Boehmeria nivea. The sequence goes on from CM030874.1 coordinate 16,017,616, forward strand.
CTGCTTGGAGAATAAATCAGGGAAAGATTTTCAAACAAAGGTAGATGTTTACAGCAACCTGTGTGAATGGAACATGCATGCTCTGATATGACTTCAAAAGCTTCATGGACCCTGCCACTCCAGCTGAACCCCTTCTATTAGAATCTTCTGGCTTGGTACTAGAGCTTGTTCCCGAATCTTGTAAATCATATGGTGTTGAAGGGCTGTGGCCATAACTAATTAAGTTAGACCAAATGACCAAATAAGCAAGTCAAACGATACTGAGATTTTCGTATGATGTTCTCACACTTGTAAATGCACATATATAAAGTTTGTACACCATGCATTCTTGTAGACAGCATACGGCGTGTCACAACTTTTTATGTTTCCAATTTATCTTCAACTTTATGTAGGTATACTATAACATTGTGCAGGAAGAGAGGGATTATTAATAAACAAGAGGGAGAACAAAAAAAAAAGAGACAAAAGAGTTCAATTCTGCTATTAGCAACAATCAAGGCTTAGCTCCAATATGAATACAAATAAACCTATTTGTCTGGTAATCTGGTAATTACAATTTGGAAGATCAAAATCAAAAAACAATACCCCAAAAAAATCTCTACAAGGATATAACTTTGAACTGTGCATGTCCATAGTTGAAAAAGAAGAAAAAATACTTTCTCAGAACCAGATTTATGGGATAGGTTTATGACTCATTATTATGCTCCCCGCTTACTCATCTATAGGCCGAGGCAGCTTAGGCATGGTACAAAATAAATATACCCGACTAATTAACTAAATCTACCAGCAGCTGACTTTGAAGAAACTATTTCACATTACTGAAAAAAAGGAGATTATACAGATAATTATCACTATGAAGCAAAGAAAACCACAGAGATCTCACTTGCTTTCACCTGTCACGTTTCGTATCAAAGTATTCTTCAGGTGTTTGCATATTCAATGAGTCTTCCCCACCTATATCATTTTCCTGCATTTTTAGTGATGAAATCAGCATGCAGCCAAAATTAAAAGGAAGTACAAATCAAGGTTTAGGAAGACGAGCATAATTGAGGAAAATAAAACTAAAAGAAGCAAAGAACTGTTATGACCTCAAAATGAGGTGAAAGATCATCCTTGCTTCCAATACAATCTTGAAAGTCTTCTGTAGATTGACGCTTGCTCTCAATGCATATTGCTAGCTGAATCAGAAAGCAGAATGAAAGTGAAAAATTCCCCCTCTATTGTAAATCCACCAAAACGAATATAGACAAGATATAGGGAAAGAAATTTTCCATTCTTCCCAAAAAGAAAAATCACAAACATCGCATCGTAAATTACTTTAATTGGTATACTTAATCACAGAATCCCAGATGTCATGCTAAACAAATGAACCCAGCATTATCATTTAGCAAAACTAAAGCCTCCCAAACTTCCTTGGAATACATAATAGCTATGACTTTTTAGTTGCAGCATGTTATGATGACATACTTGGTCTTGGAGCTTATAAATAGAAATCACATATTCACAGATTCATTTATCATTCCCTAGTTCGTCTCCGTATCAATGTATCTGATTTGATTACGGTTCACAAAAATTAATAGATAAAGTAGAACAGATTCCAACAAAAGAAGAATAAAGATTTCTACCATGTATAGCTTCTGGTTGATTAAACAAGTTGTTAAGTCAATTGAACCACCACTTGCCATTCTGGGCAATGGCTGTAACTCCTCCCAACACCAGCGAACTTCTCGAACAAATTCCACCCAGAGAATAGCAATAGCTGATCCACAAATTAAAGCATTGTATAAAGTGTTTAATGACAAACTTACAGAAATCAAACTGAATTATACACGAGTTAAAATTTTTTTAATTTAAGAACCAGTTTCCTAAATGATACAAATTGCAATTGGTTTTTTACATACCACGTATGTTGCAGTTTCCAAACCAAAGGGAGTGTAAACAAAATTGTGCAAAGAGGGATTGTAAAGGTGCGCCCTTAATAGCTCGTGAAGTCTTATGCTGGCCATCAGAAAAATTTGGAGGTTGCACACCTGTAACTAGTCAAAATCTTCAGTATAAGACTGAGATTTTTAAAATTCATATTTACAAAAACTAAAACCATATGCTTAATAAATATATTATCCACATTATCACATATTCTGAGCAGGGGTTGCATTTCATACAAAAGGGTAACTGCCGCACAAATAGCACAAAAAATGTCTTTTGGAAGGAGAATACCCTCATGAAATAGCTCTTTAAGCACACGATCAATAACTGAAGGCGGAGGAATAATGCTAGACGACTTCAAATTGTCAGAATTTGGGTTTTCAACTGCCAGAAAACAACAAAAAGGAAAAAAGAGAGTAAAACTTAAGCATCATATTCTCCAACACAAAGACCAAAATACACATTTATCTGATGTAGTTAGTAAACCAGATATGGGATTACACAGAAAACTATTCCAAACCTGACACAAAATCTTCCATAAATTGGGCTGTGAAAGACATATCCAATGCATCAACCAATAGGCATAACTGTGAAGCAAAACCAACCCTGCTTCCTTGGGGACTGTCACTTCTGAGGAGAAACTTATTCTTTTTGTTATTACATGAATACATTAAGAGATGACATTGAAATTCATGTGCAGAAAAAGCAACATAAACAACATTGCACACTGAACATAACAAAAGAAGGGCCGAATCTATCTAAAAATAATCTTCGAAACAAGCTAATCTGCTAAAGGATAATCATCCTGATGTAAATACGTTTACCCAAAAAAAAAAAGTTAAGGAGCATATAGCAATTATTGATATCAACTTGATTGACAACTGCTCATCTCTAGAACAATTTGTTATTATCTAATTGGAAAATTTTAGCTATGAGCAAACATCTAGTAAAAGGTAACTAAAAGTCTAAAACCTCAATTTACTAAGCAACAATTTACCAAATCATAAATAATTAAGAAGTTTAAGAAATACCTATAAAAAAATACTTATCTACATATTTTTATAGTGGTAAAAGGGGAAAGATAAGATCCAAAAGCTAAAAGTCTTGACAGCAATGTGTCTAACGACCACCACAAACATGTTAGCTTAAAGGAATGTCATTTATTTTCAGTCACACTAATCAATATACCCTAGAAACGGAGGCTTCTTACAGATTTGGAGACAAATTTGGATACAATATCCACTTCTCAGCTTCAAGGGGTGAATAATTTTCCATTTCAGCCATTTCTAGAGAGCTTTCAATCACCTTTTCTGACCAAATGGTAATCAATTCGAATCCTGCTTGCAGTTGATCATTTAAAAGGAAAGAATTAGCTCATGACTTAGATGGGACATGGGCATAGGACAATATTAAATGTTAAGAAGCATTATCAAGCACAAGATATATCAGTTATGACTTTTCAAGCCCCTTAGAAACAACATAACAACGGAGCAAAAGAAACTGAAACTATGGCAAACATTCAACCTCATACAATACTCAGAGCAATTAAACAAACAGAAAAGTATAAAGAAATCTAAAACATTAATCTCAAGGAAAATAAACTTTCTTATGTGCTATCACCTTTAATAGGATCTTCTGCAGAATACCACTCACTCCAAGGACAATCATCATCCCACTGTGTTCTATTGCGAGCATCAACGCGAGGACTTCCTTCGGCCAGGGTAATGTCAGCATCATTTTCTTGAATGGCATCCTCATCTTCATCATTGGGAAGGGTTCTGTATGTTAGCTTCATCGTAAAATGGACTTTGAAAAGATGCACAGTAAAGTCCAATGTGGAGTAGGCCTTCAACATCAAATGAAACACAACTATAGTTGGAAATAGGAGTTAAAATTGTCCCATGGAACCTCATAATTAGCAAATAAAGACATTTCCCATAAAAAAAAATGTACATAAGTTACTGACAAAATGGCCACACAAGATGACATGATGTTATTAGAGGGGTAAAAAGGTTATGGGCTAACCTAAGTTCCAACTAATATTTATCAATGTTTACTTGAAAAATTAGCTAGATGCTTGTCAAAGTATTTGAGAGGGATATCATAAGAAGACCGGAAAAGGGGACATCAAGATTGATATATAAGAAAATGTTTTTCCAGGTGAAACTCAGAATAAGAACTAAGTTACTTAGCAAGTAAAGAAATCATCTTGATGGAATCATAAACGTTGGAAACTTACAAATTTAGAAACAAACAACTCGTACAACCCTTCCAAGTGCATGAGCTTTATTGGAACTTGGCTACCAATATGATCTGCCTCGAATCTTCTAGTAAAAACTGTTCCCATATTTTGGATGCCAATGTATGACTTTCGAGAAGGATCATGCACGGGCACAAATGCAGGCCATAAACTGCACAATTATACATTAGCAAGTTTCGGCCACGCGACAACAAAATTAACGAATAAAATCCATCACCATATGTCACAAGGAAGAATAATCAACTTGTAAGGTAAGCAAACATATCTGGGTATAAACTAAAAGGAGAGACCAAATATATCTAGGCACGTAGGCAGGGGCTCACATTTGCCTACACTTCCAAAAAGTCACGACCACGAGAGTGTTCATTGAAAGCAATAAAAAAATACCTTGAACAATTTGATAGAGCAATTGCAACAGCGCTTAATAGTTTGCTAGACTCAGGGGTATCAAGAACCACACCACTTGCACTTCGCGGAGCAATTACCTTGTGATTGATGCAAAACAAAAGTGTGAAAATGGAGACAGAAACCATAAGTACAAAAACTCCAAATCAAAGCGAGCTGAAGTTTAACATACCAAGAACTCTTTGACCCCGAAACATAACTGCAGATCATGCGCTGCAGAATCCCAGTCCATAGTTTCGCCTGTTCAACCAGAACACAGGATATATCAAGTCCTACACACCAATAACCAATAATTCACAACTCAGTTATCGAAAAAAAGTTGATGAGTACCATTGTCGTTGCTTTCAAAGTAGTATTCCATGCAATAGCTTTTTGACACATCCTTCAACTCGGATGTAACCATAAACAAATTCTTGGAAGATTCGAACCGAACAGCATCCTTTTTCTACAATCAAACAACAAAGATTCGAAGTACTCAACAATTCGAAATGTGACAATGAACCTCAGTATATCATAATGCATTGGAATTGTACAGTGCAATTCTGTTTACAAAAAAAAAAATCACATAACAGCAAATTTACCAAAAGATTCTTCGGTCCATCAGCCATCCATTGCCGACAAACCGCCTCAATCTCGGAAATAAACCTATAAGATCACGAAATTTTCCAGCAAAAAAGTTTACATTTTCGATTATACTCGTACACATACACCAATACCTAAAGCTTATTCCAACGCATAAAAAAAAAAATTTAATGTACGATATAAAATTATGAATTACCTCTCCCATGAAGATGCGAGAGTGAAATCATCGAAATGCTCAACCTAACCAAACGTCACAAACAACGATCAGTGCTTCAGATTATTTTCTCAGCCATTTTTTGCAATTTCAGGCTTGAAATTAGCTTCAGAAAAAATCGAATTAAGACTCAATTTAACAATATGAAAATAAATAAAAAATAAGAGAACAAACCTCCTCCTCCTCTTCTTCTTCTTCTTCTTCTTCTTCGAGAGCTTCGTCTTCGCAATCTGAGATTTCCATTTTGCTCGTATGAGCCATGGAAGATCTGAGAAAGCTCAAATAATCCGATTTTTCTTAATTTAGATATAATTAAAGATTGATTTCTTTGTGGTTTTTTGTTATAATTTGTCTTGATTAATTTAATCAGACTGAGATCTGTGTTTGCAGAGAAATGGAAAACGAGGAAACCAGACTCGCAAGTTTTCTTCTTCGTATTCGAAACGGCCTGCGTGTGTCTGTGAGAAATGATTTTATGAAATTTATATTTTGGGCCCCAAATATTTGTTACAATTTTACTTTTGACCCCTAAACTATTTTATGATGCTAGATTGCGCGGAGAGAATAAATGAGAAAGCGAAGTGGAAGTGGTCCCTATTCCCTAATGGGTAATGGCTAATGTGTTATGTGTATATGTTTGGCTTCGAATGGGAGTGATACGCAAAATTATAAAAGTTTGAGTACAATCAATTTTCTCTCTAGTATAAAAGTCATTGTTAAGCCTCGAACTTTTGGTCGTTTGGTAATATGGACCTTAACGTTTCCTCTTCAGTCTTCACAATTTAAACCCTAAATTTTACAATATTGACGGATTATAAACACCTTCTCGCGCTGACACTTCAGTCCTTGATTTTTCTTATTTACAGTTTCGTCTTTGAATTCATTTGAAAGTACTTTAACATTTAAATTCCGTCAAATTTTTAATTGTTATAGGTTGTTTAAGGTATATTATATTTTAGAATAGTTTGACTTTACGAATTTTGATGTGGTATAAATAGTTGAGATTTAAGGATACTGCATTGAAATTATGAAAATTGGAATTGAATGAGGGGATATTTATCCCAAACAAGGCATTAGTATTTTAAAATTTAGAGTTCTAGTTGTCAAAATTAAGAGGTCTTTAGTTCGCAAATTAAAATAAACACTTTATATCATTTTTAATTTGGGTCTATTTAGTATTAAGTCATTGTTTAATTCATGTTAATGTCCAACATTCAAAAAATTAAGTTATTGCTCACTAATACATAAAAGAACTAAAGACATAAGAATAAATGCACATCATTATATAACTAAGAAAATTAATAATTTTTTAATTAATCAAAACGTTGACTTTTTTAAAAAAATTTCATAGTTTATTTTCCTCCCTAACACATTCTCTCTTACCATACAAAAAATTAGTACAATATTTCTTTTCAATCCTCAAACTGAATTCTTTTATACTTCCTTCCTCCTTATCAAACACACACTGATTGTCCATTTGATTGTTTGTTATTTAGTTATTATAAGACTTTATTGCACTGATGCCCCCTGAACTATATGGGTTAGTACACTTTGGTATCCCAATTTTTTTTTTAACAAAATGCTCCTTGAACTCAAAAATTCATTGCAATGTGGCCCAAATTGGTCACGTCCGTCCAAAAATGGACGGAAATGAAGACGTGCCTTGCACGTGACCTTGTCTACAAGGTTACACCTTGTTATTTTTATTCTTTCAATTTTTTTAATATGGCCCCTCTCCTTCTTCTTCTCTCTTTTATTTTTATTTTTTTCATGTTTAGGTTCTTCACCATTCTACTCAATCTGTATTTTTTGTACCCGAAAAAAATTGCAAAAATATTGGAAGTGTTTGAAAAAAGAAAAAGCTCCCCAACAATAATATAATTCGTATATATTCCAAAAAAAAAAACAGATGAAAATTACAAAAATATTGGAAGTGTTTGACCAAAAAAAAAAAAACCAACAGCAATATAATTCGCACCCCTCTACCACCCTCCTCCTCCTACCGCCCCTGCCCGCTGCACCTCCGCCGCCTGCAACCTCACTCGCTCCCTCGCCTGCAACAAATGCTTCGGCGCCCCCAAGCCCGGCTACAACAACAACACTTGCAGCACCTTCTACAATAATCCCTTCATCCAGACTGGCACCATCGGCGACCTCGGCAGCGACGTCGTTTCGCTCCAGTCCACCAACGAGTTCAACCCGCTCCAGTCCACCATCGGGCCGGTCCGTCTCCGCGCCGAATGTTCTCTTCGTCTGCGGCTCCAACCCGGTCCTACGGAGCCTGGCGCGTGGCATCGTCAGGATCGCCGGGCTGGGGAGGAATGGGATCAGCATCTCGATCTCCCGACTCAGCTCGCCGCCGCGTTCAGCTTCAACAGGAAGTTTGCTATCTGTTTGGCCTCCTTGCCGGGGTCAAAGTGCGTCGTGTTCTTCGGCAGAGTCATCTCCGATCTCTCCAATTTTGGCAACTCCGATTCCGGCAACTCCGATTTTGCAATTTTCAAAAAGAACTAACAAAATCAATAGATAAACAGAAAAAGGAAAGAAAAAAGAAAAAGAAACAGAGACGAGCGTATTTTAAAGAAATTAGGGACTATAACTTTACCAGAGCACTGGTTGGAGTGACTGAGAAAAACAATTTCCCAAACTTTTTTTTTTCAGAAAGGGGACAAACGGGCAGAGTTGGCGGCGGAGGGGGCGGAGATTTTGCAGGCGACGGCGTTCGATTCGGGGTAAGCTTGCGGCGGCGGGGATGTCCCCTGGGGGGAAGCTGGAGGCGGGCCACGGCGCAGGCGTTGTTGCAGAGCTAGGCGACCTTCTTAGGGAGAGTGGTTGTTGGAGATTAGGAAGAAGAAGAAGAAGAGAAGGAGGACAGAGATAGTGAATAGTTTTTTTATATTAATTTTTTATATTGTAAGTGTTTTTTTGTTGGAAAAAAGAGTAAAAGACCACGCCTGCCCTTATCGAGTTTTCACGTGCAAGGTCTATACGTCTTCGTTTCCGCCCATTTTTGGACGGACGTTACCAAATAGCCACATTGCGACGAATTTTTGAGTTCAAGGAGCATTTTGCCAAAAAAAAAATTGGGGTACGAAACTATACCAATCTGTATAGTTCAGGGGCATCAGTGCAATAAAGCTTTATTATAAAGAGTAAGTAGACCTTTTGCTAATTAAAATAGGTCCCTAGGAACGATGGATGGAGATCCAGGAAATATACAGTAAAAATTCATAAAAATAAAATAGAATAATAATAGTTGTACTAAATTTTGGTATGAAAAAGAAAATAGGATGATATTAAGTATAGGGGAATTACAAAACATGATCATTTTTAGTGTCACTTAATAATTTTATGATAAATTATAGTGAATACTCAATTTTTAAAACTTAATATAAGTTATTACCCAATCTTTTGAAAAATATAACCAATTACCCAAATAATGCAATTACTTACACATTGATAAGTGATGGTAATTCACTTTGTTACTAAAAGTATGTGCAAGTAATTCACAAACTGACTAGAAACTCAATTACTTCAAAAGTTTGGGTATTTATTTTTATTGTTATATAAATTCTGGATATTTACCTACTTCACTCATAATTTATATCTAAATTGATGTGCTGTTTTTGTTTTATGTATAAATTAAAAATGCAACGCGTATAACACACAGATTATTATTGTGTAAAAAAAAAAAAAAGGAATCGGTGAAAATCACACGTTAGTATCCCCATTATATTGATGTAACCTGTAATGGACCAAAGGATTTATTGACCATGTGATTATCATATTTGTCTGGAATCACTGAGTTGGGCCTCTATATTTCCAAACTCACATGGCATAATTAAAGTTGATAGTGTCACATAAAAATTTTATTAATGAGCTGAATTTCCAAACATCCAGATATGCTTATCTCTCAATCTTTTTTTTAGGCCTATTCAGAAAACTATACGTTTTCAAATCATCACACTTTTGCAATAACATATGAGATACAAATGTTTAACAATGCTCACAATTAAGTATTTTTCTTTACTTTTTTATTTTTATTTTTTATCTCTATTTTTATAAATACATTACTTCGCAAATTGTTTATTTATCTATCAATCTATTTATTTCATGGCTTCACTTTTTTTTAACCTTCAAATAGCTATTGCGATGACTATAAATATTCTTCTTATATCTTTACTCTTAGTTTATTTAGTTCAAATTGAAAAAAAAAAAGAAACAGAAAAATAAAAACCTTAAAGTAGTTCTAAATTTATTACTTTGAATACTTTACATTTCAGATTTTCAGTGTAATATTTTAAATATGAAAATTATTCTAGAATTAGGAAAATTACTAACTTCTCTTAGGTTTAGAATTCTTATTTATTTAATTAAAAAAAAAAAAAAGAACTCTTGTTTCTAATTTATTCTGAGGTTTATGGGCCGATTAGGGCCCAATAACCGTTCGATACGCAAGTCCGTACAAGTAATCGGTGTAGCGTTTTGAGAAAAAAAAAATTTCTCTCTTCTTTTGCAAAAAGCTTTTGAATCAGATTAAATAATAAGCTTACGTTGATTGATTTTGATGGTTGATTCAAGTTCCACATGTGATTTAAGGATTAGCGGTCCCACTTTTCTTTTGTCATTGATTACGGACCCCATTAGGCAGCCAAATATTTTGGTAATTATTTTCACACATTTAGAACCGGGACAAAACGTGGACCCCACAAGCAGGAAGTAGACATATAAATGCCATTCGAGATGTTTTTTTTCCACCCTCATATAGTAACTTTATGCCTGTTCCTGTGACAATCACACAAATCAAATTAAATTACGAAATAAAAACAGCTTGTAACTAATATTTATATATATATATATATATAATAGAATTTTAGGCATTTAACTAAATTTTTGGGTAATTTTTTAGGATTTAGTCCTAAAATGTGAATAACATGTAATATTTTATATTACATGTAAAAGTGTAACATTATATGTTATATTTTATGTTACATGTAACGTTACATTTGATGTTACACTTTTACACGTATATATGTTACATGTAACATAAATTGTTACATGTTATGGCTAAATCTTTAATTTCGTGAAACTATGGCTAAATCCTTAAAATTTTACCTTTAAAATAGCTAATTGCTTAACTTGCTCTAAAAAATATTATAATTGTTGTAGGTGATTTTTCGTCAAGGAATGTAGCCTCGAGGGCGAAGTCCTCGAGGTGCAGTAAAGGAGTGCACAAGCCCTCAGCCGCAAAAGAAGTGGACGCCACGTCATCAAAGGAGCTGCCCCCGGACGAGAAGACCCTCAAAGAGGGATTGATGGACGAGAAGACCCTCGAAGAGTGATTGATGGACAATAAGACCGCGGATCCTTGAAGATGATCCACAGCCTCGAAGCTGGCGATCCCTGGTCGGAGATGAGAGTCAGGGATTATCACTGTATATGTCTTTCCCAATGTATGACTGCATAAATAGTTGGTCACCTAATCCCGGATTTTGAGGGATAGGATGTCATACCACTTACTCACACAACCTCTCTCTATTGGCTATAAAAAGGAGATGATAACCCCATAAAAAGGGGCTTCTTTTTCCTCCTCTTTGGTCGGAATTTGTACTTGAATATCCAGAGAAAAATATAAAAACTACAGTGGAAGTAGGCTTTTACTCCGGAAGGAGGGCCGAACCACTCTAAAAATCTCCCTCTCTTTACTGTTCCGGCTACTTTCTTTACTTTAATTGCCGTATCACACACTAGAGGTACGGATCACGGCGTTGGTTTAAATTCTACACCAACAATAATGAATACTTAATTTTTTGAAAAATATAACAAAATATCCAAGTGATTGAATTACTTACATAGTGGTAAGTGGTGATAATTAACTTATTATCGAAAGCATGTGCATGTAATTAACGAATTGAACAAAAACTCAATTACTTCAAAAGCTTGTGTTTTTATTTTTCTTATTATATAAATTCTTAGTATTTTTCTTCACCTTATTTATAATTATACAATTTTTTTATTCCATTTTTAAAAAAATAAAAGGAAAATAAAAATTAGTTTTGACTTCAGCTCACACTCAAATTTTTTTTTTCAAAGAAAGGAAAAAAGTAATAATAACATCAAAAGATTGTAACTAATTTCAAACGTATTTAAAAGTCTCTTATTTATAACAATGCTCAAATGAAATACTACTTTATGAGCTCTCCGTGGAATTGGATGGCCGAGAGATGAGCATCGACGACCCATTATCTTTGTCAATTGTCATATGGCATTTACCAGGTTCCTTCCTATGGGACCCACGGTTTCCCGTCCGAACAGAATCGAGCCTCCACGGGTCCTGCGTGAATCACCACCGTCCATCAAATCAGTTACCATCAAAATCAACGTTCTCATCACCCTTTTAATATTGATTGCCTATCACTGCGTTTATTCATGATCAACTCATTCAACTATGAGTCTATGAGCGTTATTACGAGCATGTAACCATTGAACTTTGTGTTGCTATACTTATGACCCCAAATTAATGTTTCTCTTGCATTTGACATCCATTGTCAGAGTTTTACCGTCTTGAGATCAGAGAGATAAGTTAAGACGTTAATGCTCGATGGTTTGGCATGTTTTGAGAGGCATTTATATTTTACACTAGTTTGCATTTCCTACGAAAATATCAATCGCTCTAATGCGCATATGTATTAGAGGTTCTTTATTACATAATTCTTGAACTCAAAATATGAATCGTTGTTTGGATTGTAATTCGAATAAAAAATTTTAATTAAAATTATATTATTATGGTCTTTATATTAATAAAAGTAATATATAAATCATGCTGTTGTAGGAAAACGTGGTTTTAATTTATATACAAATAGACTCTTAGTTGATTATGAAAAATGCATTCTCCTTTGTTTGTTTTCCCTATCCAGATATTTCATTCTATTTTTTTTTTACTTTTAAAATCTCAATGCAATATCCTTAAATCTTAATCATTTATACCACTTCGAAATTTGAAAAGTCATTAACCATTATAAATTACTCATTTGGATGATTTTTCCAAACAAGTCATTAGTTTTCATTTTTTTTTCCTTTTCAAGTTATCAATAAAAAAATTTAAAAAAAAAACATTGACTTGCTAACATTTCAAAGAGTGTTGTTTTTTTTTTTAATCTATCAGTTAACTGTGTGAAAAATTAGCAAACTTAATAGTCACAGTTATTTTGTTGTTAAATAAAAAGAAAATAAAAGAAACCTTCAATACAAAAACAAGGTTGTTTGGGTGGCCAAAAATATTATTTCACATAACAGGTGCACCTGAAATTTGTATTTAAAGAAAAAGGAGAAAATAGAGTACCACTAGTTAGAAGTATAAGTCAAAGCTCTCCGAACAAACTCTATATCTTTAGATTATAGATTTAAAGCTCCTTTGATAACAATTTTATTTTATATATTTTTTATTATTTTAAACAAAACACTTGATAAGAATTTTTAAAAACATGTATGAAAATCTATTTTTGTTTTATTTTTTTTACTAAAAAAATAAAAACATATTTTCAAAAATATAATAAAGAAAAGATATCGTTTCAAAGTTTTTTAAATAAAAATAAAAATGCCAAATCTTACAAATTTTTTTGTACGTTTTCTCTATCTTTACACACGTTATATACTTCTTTTTTATTTTTTCGTTTCACACTCTTTTTATTAGTTATAAAATAAAAACATGATCACCAAAAATATATTCTGTTGTTGAAATTTTGAAAACAAATTAAGTTAATTTTTTTTAGAAAAATAAAAATTATTTTACCAAAAAAAAAAAAAAAAAAACCCCACCCACACCACGGCTGCACGGCACAAGTTTCAAGGACCAAAAATGCAAACAAATTAAACGTAAGGGGACCATTCTACAACAACCCCATAACTCAGGTCTATCATTGCAATTAAGTCCTTTAAATATTCACTCACTCATGACTCACCCATCACAACATTTATTTATTTTTTAAAATACACTGCCATGACTGACCACCTTCTCCCCAGTCCGTAATTTCACTATATTTTTTTTTTCCTCTCTCATCACTGTCAGACTCAGAAGCTAAAAAGAAAAAAAAAAATGGAAAAACTGAGAACTCTGAAACAGACCATTCCCTGTCTCTCGATCTCCGATCGAGACCACAACGCTCACTGAGCGAAACCCAAAGAGAAAAAACGACCGAGGCTTTGAAGCCCGTCTTCCACAGCTCGAGCTCGGAAGCTTCACTCCGGCCATGGCCGCGGCACTGGAGTGCTGGTCGAGCCGCGCGAGCACGGAAGAGGACATGGTGGAGCAGGTCCTGATGAGGACCCACGACCGCTCCGAGGGCCCGGCCGAGGCCAAGGACGCCGCGCCGTCGTCGGCGATGCAGAAGCGCCTGCAGAGGCTGAGCCGGAACGTGTCGGAGGCCATTGCCTCGCTCCGGAACTCGCTCAACCTCGAATCCAACAGCGCCGCCAGGGACCACCAGACGACGTCGTCGAGCAAGATCGAGAGCTGTCGTAAGGTCGTTTGGTGTAGCGTCGTTCGCAACCTCACTCAGCTCTACCCCGGAAGCCAGCTTCCCGAGAGGCTCGTCTCCAACATTCGCAAGCACTACGATTCGTTGCCTCTCAGGTTACTTTCTCACCACACAAACACTAGTTCTTGGCTTACCCTACCCTCTGTGAGTTTTGTTTGTCATTCTTTGCTTTCTTTTTTTTTTTTTTTTTCTTTTGGTTTTTGGAACAGTTATGCTCAGGCAGGGTTTGACATGAAAGAGGTGTTTCTTCACATAAAAATGCTGGAACAGGCTTCGATAGAGGACCACCCAGCGATTCTAATCCAAGAAGTGTCTGAAGATGAGGTTCAAGGCTCGGTTTTCAAGCTGACATTCGCTTGTAACTCCTCAATTTCATGGCCGGTCATGTCCGGCGCGCTCGATAACGCCTCAATCTGCTGCAAGAAGATTCAGATCTTCGAGAAGAAAGGCTCTACACTCGGCGTGGTTCACCTGCTGGTCCAAGCCGGGCACGAGAAGACGTTCAAGGCGCGGATCGAGAGCGCCCTGAAGTCCGCCGCGAAGAGGCCCAAGCCGACGGGGTCGATGAAGTTCGCGTTCGGGCTCTGCGGGTGCCAAGAGGAGAACACCAAAGCGCGGGAATCGGCGGAGACGGAGGAGGAGGCCGGAGACCAGAATGCTCGAAGCGCGGCGGAGAATTCGGGGCAGAGGATTCAAATTCAGATGCCTCTCCCGACCTCGACATTCGTGGTGTCCGTGGACGAGTGGCAGACCGTTCAATCGGGGGGTGAGGAGATCGGGAAGTGGCTGCTGAGCGCCGATCACCTCGAGTTTTTCGAGCAGATTGGGCCGAGCTCGTTCAGGGGAGCGTACAAGGGGAAGAAGGTCGGGATCGAGAAGCTGAAGGGCTGCGAGAAGGGGAATTCGTACAGCTTCGAGCTGCGAAAAGATCTCTGGAGCTCATGACGTGCGGGCACAAGAACGTGCTGCAGTTCCACGGCGTGTGCGTGGACGAGAACCACGGGCTCTGCGTGGTGACGAAGCCGATGGAGGGCGGCTCGGTGTTCGACTTGATGCTCAAGAGCAAGAGGATTCCGGGCAAGGAGGTTGTGAGGATGGCCTGCGACGTGGCGGAGGGGATCAAGTTCATGAACGACCATGGCGTGGCTTATAGAGACCTCAACACGCAGAGGATTTTGCTGGACAAGCATGGGAACGCTTGCTTGGGCGATATGGGCATTGTGTCTGTGTGCAAGAGTGTTGGCGAAGTCATGGAGTACGAGACTGATGGCTATAGATGGCTCGCTCCTGAGGTAATTATCTCATTCTATTTGGTCAATTAACTTAAAAGAGCCAATATCATTGCAATCAGTGATTTTGGGGATGTCAATTGATGAAAGATTCATGGAAATTTGGTTTTTGCACAATCATCATTTGAATTAAATAAAGCTTATTCTCTAATGTTAAATTGGTTTTTGAGAAGTGAGTGCTTTTGTGTTATTGATTGTGTTTTATCCTTATAAGCTAAATTTTATTATTATATTGTGTTTCTTCTTAGTTGTATAGAGAATTGATTGATATGACAAATAATGCAGAGAATATTGGAAGCATGATGTAACTAAGTTAGAGATCAGGAAATATAAAATTACTTGGTGGAAGAAGTGACTTTATTTGTGACCTAACTTTGCCGCTTTGAGCCCATGAAAATGCTATCAAGTTATTTTATTGGGTTTTTCTTGTATAAGCCAATATAGTATCATATACAATTTGTTTGTTACGAAAAGTTCATTTTTGAGTGGTATTATGTGTTCAAGGATGTTTATCTGGATTCAATGAATGAAACTAAAGTTTCTCAGGAATCATCCAATTCTCGCTGAAAAAAGAAAAAAAGGAGCTTTATGAACCTAAAACCCGACATAATTGTTTGAGCATGCATAACGTGTCTTCATAATTTGTTAAATGCTTTTACATTTCAGTACTATAGCTTATATTAGTGTTTACCTTTATTCAAGCACTCTTGTATCTTCCACTAAACAAGTCGGTTTAATTGTGGCAATGCTACTTTCAGCAAATTGGGTGCCAACTAGTGGAGCCCACTTAATGGAGCTTTTGAGTTTTTAGCATCATCGTTTTTTACCTTTCACACACCAATATATATCCACTGTTTTTGGTTTTTAGCTTGGAATATATATACATATATATATATATATATATTGTGTCTATTCATATGCATGTGCATTGCATTTTTTCTACTACATATGTTACAAGTTTTTCCAAGTTTTTTTTAGCTACATGATCACGGTGTTACCTATCATTTGAAATCAAAGTCTTTTACCAGATAATTGCCGATCAAGTATAAGCATCTTAATATGAAAAAAAAAAAAAAAAAAGTTCTCTGCTTATCTTAAAAGGTAAGTTACAAATTTAAAAGCTAATAATAATAGTATATTAGCTTTTACCTCCTAGTGTCATTTTCATTTTAATGTTTTTCTTTTGCTGTGATTCAGTAACTTCAACAATGAAAACTGTACAATCTTTAACATACATGTCACACTGATCAGAGCACAGTTTATCCGAAAACTCAAGTATAATACCCTTTAATTGATTTAGCAATACACATAGTGCTTATTCTCTGACTTTATTTTTTTGGTGAGTCCAGATAATAGCCGGCGATCCAGAATGTGTGACAGAAACTTGGATGAGCAATGTGTACAGTTTTGGGATGGTTATCTGGGAAATGGTGACCGGCGAGGCGGCCTACTCGGCTTTCTCGCCGGTTCAGGCGGCGGTCGGGATCGCGGCTTGTGGCCTGAGGCCTGAGATCCCAAAGGACTGTCCTCAAATGCTGAGATCTCTGATGACAAAGTGTTGGAACAATTGCCCATCAAAAAGGCCTCAGTTTTCGGAGATTCTATCAATATTGCTGCAACCAAACAACGGCAATTGCAGATAGAGAATAAGATCACATAAAAGTGTTTCTTCTTTTGGTTCCAATATGATCTTATTTGATGATCAAATGTCAAACAATGGGCTCTTCTTGAAGTTATAGGAGCTGCAATATATATATATATATATATATATATATATATAATGTATTTGTATGCATAAATGTAGAAAGCAAAGTTTTTGTGTTGCTGAAATGAAAGATATAATATGGTCTTTCTTTCATCTCTTTGTTTGTCTTCAATTCTATGAAAGAAATATCCAATGCTCTTTTGTTTCCTTTTTTTTTTTTTTAGTTTAGAATGTCTTGGCCATATACATTATTATTCGCGGTGTTGTGTGATGATATTGGTAGGTATGAGAAAAGAAATCGAGACTATCTCTAGTTCTCTACCATTTCACTTGGAAAAAGGGCAAGGATTATAAATTACTTACATTAATCATGGCATTAATTACTTGAAGTTGTTGGCGATAGCAAGGATTAGAAAAAAGGTTTATTGGGTTGGTTACGTGATCAAAAAGTAGGGAAAAAGAGATAAAGGGGAAAAAAAACGAAAAGAAACCTCAGTGCGAAAGACCAAAGTGACGTGCCAAATTTATGGTTCCACACTTCCACTTCCACTAATTTTTCCCAACAAATTCCGGAGAAAAGTGCGGTGCTTTTGTTTTAGACTTTTTGCTTTTTTTCTTTTCGTTAAAAAAACGACAGCACAACACATGAATCTTGAAAGAGCTTGTGCTCAAATTCATTTGTCTCCCAAAAAAAAAAAAAAAAAAAGGAAAAACAACAAAACCTTCTCTTTCTGGCATGGTGATGGCTCCACCAAGTGAAAATATGAGGGAAAAAAGAATTGTACTTATGTTTGTTAGGAAATTCTATATCAATATTTTCTACTTCCTAAACCCTAAACTAAACATATAAACTATTTATTTGAACCTTACCATTAAGTTCCACACAATATTGGCATCATGGCATATACAAATAGGGTCCACTGATTATAAGTAGTGCCATATTGGCATATATTGCAAGTTTAGTAGTTCAAAGTTAATACAATACCAATAGCAATAAAATATTTGATTGAACATTAGTTACCATACCATAAAGTTCTAAACAACATTGGCATTATGGCATATACACAAAGGGGTCCATTTTTTTTACAGTGGCGTTTTGGCATAAACTTGCAATATTGGCATAATGCAAGTTTAATAGTTCAAAGATATACAATACCAATAGCAATAAAATATTTGTTTGAACCTTAGCATTAAGTTCTCCACAACATTATGCGACTTGGGATAAAAAAACACTAACCCGAAAAAAAAAAGAGTTTTTTTAGGCATTTAACCAAATTTTTGGGTAATTTTTTAGGATTTAGCCATAGTTTCACGAAATTAGGAATTTAACCATAAAATATAACATTTGTTACATGAAACATATATATGTGTAAAGTGTAACATTTTATGTTACTTGTTACATTTAATGTTACATTTTTTTACACGTGTATATGTTACATGTTACAAAAAATATTACATGCTATGGCTAAATCTCTAATTTCGTGAAACTATGACTAAATCCTTCAAACTTTACCTTTAAAATGGCTAATTGCTTAACTGGCCTAAAAAAAAAAAGAAAAAAAAATAGCAAAGAGATTGTGTCTCTGGTGGAGTGGTGGGCTTAGAATTCATGAGACTGATATTAAAAAAAGAAAGAAATAAAAAAACATATCA
The DNA here is from genome assembly GCA_018132145.1 of Boehmeria nivea var. tenacissima. Lineage (NCBI taxonomy): Eukaryota > Viridiplantae > Streptophyta > Magnoliopsida > Rosales > Urticaceae > Boehmeria > Boehmeria nivea. The sequence continues at coordinate 16,036,187 of CM030874.1, forward strand.
TGATCATATTATATATCCCAACTTTTTTAAAAAATAATTAATGGACCAAAGCTAGAGTTAACAAAGGGGTCTCCTTTCTGTTTGTTTAGTGTCTATCTGAAGGGCCAAACAAGGGGTCCAATGTCCATTTTGTTTTGCTTATCTTGGCTAGGAAAAAAGAAAAAGGACCAATAATAATCACCATTCAGTAAAATATATCCTTTAGTTCTTTTATACATGATGATCAATATCGACTTTGGTTATTTATAATATGGACAAGGTCCTAGATCCAAGGAACAAAGCCCTATCACCCTATGTACAATTCTTTATATCTTGAGGCTATTAGTTTATTCATAATTGTAATTAGTTTATTATTGGGGCTTAGTTGACGGGTTTAAAAGAGCAAATGTTTTAGCTCAATCAATACTGTTGGACACATTTTGAAGAGGTGTGACTCGAGATTGTTTAATTTATTATTTGAAAATATATGTGATGATTTAAAATATACTTTTTTATTAAGTATATTTGTACATAAGAGTAATGAATTGAAAAGATAAAATAATAAAAAAATATATTAAATGCGTATTAAATTTGTTACAATTGTTGTTTATTTAATTATTATTTTTATTTTATGAAGAATCAATATACCGATTATATTGAATAAATATTATTAAAATATATATATCTTACCACAAAATTTTTTAATATATCATAGGAAAGTATAAGGAAAAACATTTGGGAAATCGGGATGATGATAGTATTGGCCAGCTTGGTAAATGGTTGGTTTAGTGGTTATTTTCATGCACATCATTGGTTTAGGGTTGGGTTGGGTCCAATAGTGGGCTATATATGCCCGACAATAGGGGAAAAAAGGTTGCGCTAGTAAATAATCCAAGAAGGGGGATTTTGATAAATACCCTATTTTTGACACAATGATAATCTATACCTTATGTGTGTTGCACTTTTAATTTAATTTACACTATGAATATATGGTGGAAATGAATAGAGCACACCATATGGGGTATAGATTATTAAGTGGCATAAATAATGACTTTATTTTGAAATTTTCCCATCCCTCCCCCGCCACACAAGAATGATAACACACGAAAAAAAAAACAAAAAACAATTATTTGGCTACCTTATGAATCCTAGTAATCATTATAAAAGGTAAAATATGATTTGTTTATAATATATAGCTCAATAAATATGCCAACACTACTCGAGTGCTAAAACATTAACAACAAGAGTATTCGAGTACTATGTTATCTATGTATATGATTACTCACATTTACTTATAAAAATTTTAGCCTTCTATTATTGGCGATGAAATCATTATATTTATAATAATCGAATGGAACTTTTTCGTTTACACGAGTTATATCATAGTATATTATTAGTGAATGATAATTAATTGCAACGCTCATTTTACATTATTTATCCTAACATTATTTCAAAACTAAAATAAAACGTACAGGGCTTTTTTTTTTTTTTTTTTTACTTTGATTAACGAGCATGAAGATTTAGCAAAACTAGGCATGGGAGGTGATCATCAGTTTTTAATTATTTTTTAGTTCAGTCATATGCTTGTAGTTGTACATTGCACATGCATTTATTCTACGTCCAATTTGCAATACATGTGCCTCAAATATGAACTAGTCAAAGTAGGGGAAGGAAAAAAAAAAAAGGACGACCAGTTTCCAAACTTGACTTTCGTGTGCCTTTGATTAGGTTAAAATTAAAAATTACGTGCCAAAAATCCAAATACTATCTTAATTTTCACTTCCAAGGATTGTTAAAAGCAAAACTCAAACCAAGAGAAAAGGTTCTTGTTGAAAGCGGAAATGGAATAGTGGGAATCGTATTCTATAGGTCTCTTGTATAAAAAGTTAAGGAATATCTTTTTGTGATTCAGATTTTGGTAAAATCAAAATAGCTGGCAAATCTTGGCCTCTTTTTGGACAAAAGGTTGTTCATATGGGACCTCTTTGGTTTGGCCTTTGTCCCAGTGGTAACAGCAATTGAGATAATGAATGAGACTCTACCAAAGTGGTGGCCTAATACGAGAAAAGGATATATATATATATATATATATATGTATATGTAAAGGCAAATATAATAAGTGAGAAAACATTTTGTGAAATCTTGTCTATTCTTTTTTGGGTCTGAAAATGTCTTGTCATGGGCACATATGATTGATGAGTTTTGTCCCTAGGGTACACCCTTGGTAAGCCCATGACTTCAATCATTTAATCATTCTTCCTCTATTTATTTATTTTTAAGTTTAATCAAAATGGATATTGTAATGTTTTTTTGGGTAGATATTTTAATGTTATGATTTATATATGAACATAATACGCATCAAACCTTGTGGAACAAGGAAAACATGCATGAAAATTTTTTGTGGGTGGGTTGTTGAAAAATTTTGATCTCCACCACATTTGACATTCAGTGCCACTATTTCATGTCATGTCATATTTTTCAGTAATAAATGACTATATTGTCCGTCTTTTATCTTTTTGGTCTGGGGGATTTTGAGGAATACTCTATTCTTGACACAATGATAATCTATACCCCATGTGTATTGCACTTTTAATTTATACCCCAAAATTTATACTACAAACATAGAGTATAAATAAAGGAAGCACATTACATGGGGTATAGATTATTAAATGGCATCAATAATGACTTTATTTTAAAATTCTCCCTTTTGGGTTTCCTCAATTATGGATAAAAGAAAAACAATTCGGTCACATCCATCGCTAAAAAAAAACATCGACCCAAATCCTTTTTTGAAGTAGCAATAAATAAGAAATTAGAGCTTGTACTTGACAGTCTGGCCCAATACGATATGGGCTTCAAGCATCTCTTCTGGATAGTAGTTGGGCCTTGAATTGGCCCAAGCTTTTCATTTTTATTTGAACGTGTTAAAATTTGATAGAATGCCAAAACTTGATCCAATACTACGGGATTTTGAGGAATATCTCATTCTTCACACAATGATAATCAATATCCCATATGTATTGCACTTTTAATTTATACCTTAAAATTTACACAATAAACATAAAGTGAAAATGAAAGGAGCACACCACATGGGGTATAAATTATTAAGTGGCATCAAGAATGGCTTTATTTTGAAATTCTCCCTATAAAATTCAATTTTATAATTCATACCACTATCGCAAATTATACCAGTTTTTATCAATAAATTACTATTTCGAATTTCTTTAAATTTTCTCATTAGTAAAAGAAAGACAATTCGGTCAAATTCACTATTAAAATGTAACATAGATGGCATCATTTTCTTTGAGGTAATAATTTTAAAATAAATTATCTATGAGTGAAATTTTTTAAAATTTTCTTATTTTTTTATTATTAAAATCATGTTATATTTGTATTTGCATGTAATATTATTTTTTTTCTTGTTTAAAAAGTGATATAACTAGGATGTAATATGAGTTTTAAAAGGGTATAAATCTTAATCGGGCCAATTAAGAAATTAGCAATTTTAAATATAAAATTTGAAGGATTTAGCCATAGAATGCCAAAATCAAGGAAATAGTCATTAAATACTTTAATGGGCACAAATATTCATGATAATTACTTAATAAAACGACTCAAATCAAATAAAAAATCTCTGAAAATTCGGCTTATTCAACTTAAAAAAACTAACCAAACCTACTATACTAAAATTTTCATCGACCGTGATAAAATAAAAAATAAAAATGATTAATTTCTTAAATTTCTAAAACTACGAGTAATCCCTAAAAAATTAGTCTAAAGTTTGGTTAATCTTTAAAAATCTAATCTAGATATGTAGCTTTTCTTGGACTTGTACACGGCTTCACATTTATATCTTTTTATCCTTTATGCTCAACAATAAATCACGCAAATTATTATTAATTTTATAAGAAAACGGATTAACAAATTACAATAGTACGAAACATGTTTTAGGGATTGGACAACTCTTTAGATGATGTACATCATTACACTGGACTAATCATATTATAATGAAATTAAAACGACCATAGTTGAGTTGAGCCCAAACTCAATAAATCACAAAAAAGGGTATATTCATTTGAGTTTAGGGTTGAGTTTTGAGTCAACTCAAACGGCGCCTAAAAACATTACTTTATCATAATTCAGGTCTTTATGGTGACGTGGGATAAAAAGAAAAAAGAAAAAGACTAGAAAAACACGTCATGAGGTAGTTATTCTATGACCCTTTTGACAAGTTAATGCCAATAATAATCATTGAGGTAAAGAATATTGATCATCAAATGATATTGGTAGGTCCAACGAAGGAGGGGTTGCAAAAGACTATTTTGATTTTCCCAACCCAACCTGTATTCCTATAAGATACGTTAATATTGATTTTTTTAGAAATAGTTGGTCACCGAATGCTCACTCAAACGTAAAGAAAGGAACCATATATATTTTTTTTAAATGATAAGCCCAATATTTTAGACACTTTATTTCTGAAGGGAAATTTTTTTAATACATAATAACCCAAAAAAGTTTGTTCCTTGTACGGAATGATACTTTTTTTTTTTTTTTTGGCTACGAGGAATGATACTTGCTTTTGAAGAAAAGGAAATAAAAATGTTTTCTTTCGTACATACGTCATTTATGACCCCATTTCTTAAATTCTAGATTATTTTTTTTTTCTAGATTAAATTGTAGTTAGGACTAGGGACAAAAGTTCTCTCGAACTAAAACAGACAAACAGAGCATACCCCAAGTCAACATACCACAATAAACGGAGCAAGTAGAAACACAAAAACGACAGAGTAAATACATCAATACGACGTCGCAGCATAATCTTTATTGTCGCATCAGGTTTGATCAGTTATTTACCTACCGTACTCCTCCGCGCCAAAGAGCTTTTCATTTCATTCCGTTGAATTTCAACTCAAGCTCTCTACAACACTTCGAACAGTCAAGTCAAATCAAAGGACGACACAAATTCGCAGCCATTCGAAACGTGAAAACCCCTAAATACCCCTCTCTCCCCTCGCTCCCGTTTCTCTCTCGTCTCTGCTCATAAAATTGTTCCTCAAGAAACCGAGCAAAGATCTTTCGCCAAGTAAAACCTCTCTCTCTCCATTGGATTCGATTCTTCGTCTTCTCAAAGACCTAACTGGTACGTTTTTATCTTCGTATTCTTTGATCTTTTTGCCTTTACTTCGAGTCTTTGCGCTGGAATCATGGTTAGGCTTGGGTTAGGGTTTATAGTCCTTGTTTCGCCGATCTTTATCGGATTGGCGATTGAGAAACTCTGTGGTTACGGCGATAATAGACGAGTCTTGTTGAGGTTGGTATCTGCTTTTGTGGTTTTGGCGGTGACGATGAGGTTTTGTGGCGTTTTCAGTGGCTTTGTTAACTTGATACTATCAAGAAAGAGAGCTTGCGAAGGAGTGAGCGTTGAGGAATCGAGCAGCGAAGGCGAGAGGAAGAGGCGTCGGATCGGGGCCGGAGAGTCGGCGGCGAAGAGGTGCTGCTTTGGCGGTGGAAGCGGCGACGGCGATCGAGGACGCGTGTTTGCGATGGCTCAGCGTGATGCGAGCTCCATGGATATCGACGAGGATTTGCATAGCCGGCAATTGGCGGTGTACGGCCGTGACACGATGCGGAGGCTGTTCGCGTCAAACGTCCTCGTCTCGGGGATGCAAGGTCTTGGTGCCGAGATTGGTACGTTTCTTGAGAAACTTCTTGTTTGTTGTGCTATTAGATAACAGTGAGAATTTTGTTGAAAATATTTCGTGAATTATGTTTTTCGTGGGATTGTGTTTTTGTTTTTCCAATAATTTATATAGATTATGTAGTTCTTTGGTATGTGTTAGTACTAATGTAAAGAAATGAAACTGTTTCTAAGTATCTTCTTCTAGAATACGGATTAGATCGAAGACATTGCTATTTTTAGTTGCCTGGTTTTTGTTTTCCCTTCAAGATTTTCTTTTGTCAATGATGTTTTTTGCACATCTTTGCCGATATGCATTAGTTTTTACTAACATGGAATTGGGAAAAAAAGAAAGCAAAGGGAACTGGAAAAGAAAGGAGAGAACAATACAGGAATAAACCTTTGAGTGCTTATGAAACTATTAGGAATTGGAATGAGAAATAGAGTCTTGAAGCACTAGAATGTATTTGGGTTTAAATTGTTATGTTGTATAAGGGCTAGGTTTGAGGGTTTGGGATTTGACTATTCTTTCTAGTTTGATTGAGGTATACAGTTATGCTTCTAATGCTCTAATGCTTTTTGTAATCACTTTTGCGATTTGCATTTTACTTAGATTGATTTGGCTTGAGTTTTAATTTGCAGCAAAGAACCTCATTCTTGCTGGTGTGAAGTCTGTGACTTTGCACGATGAAGGAAAAGTGGACCTTTGGGATCTTTCTAGTAATTTTCTTTTTAGTGAGAGTGATGTTGGCAAAAACAGAGCTCTTGCTTCTGTTCAGAAGTTGCAAGAGCTCAACAATGCTGTAGATGTGCAAACCTTGACCACCAAATTGACGAGACAAAAACTTTCTGATTTCCAGGTATTTTACGTACCTATATAATCATCACTGATATTTTTACGATTTGTATATTTATAAAGTTGTAAGGTTATCTTTTTCTGGTACAGATGGTTTTGTATGTTTTATATTCTCAATGTGAATGTATCAAGGAAGTTCTAACCTAGATTTTGAGATAATTAAGTTAATACAATATTCTAATAATTAGGATTGAGATGCGAGAATGAGTGACTTGTGTGTTGGGTCTTTGTTCGTTACTGATTTGAATTCTTGGCTAATGGATTATAGATTTACCTACTCGTTCTCTTGCTTTGCAGGCTGTTGTATTCACTGACATCAGTCTCGAAAAAGCTATTGAATTCAATGATTATTGTCATAGACATCAGCCTCCGATTGCCTTCATTAAAACTGAAGTCAGAGGCCTCTTTGGTTCTGTGTTTTGTGACTTTGGACCAGAGTTCACAGTTTTTGATGTTGATGGAGAGGAACCACATACTGGTATTATTGCATCCATCAGCAATGACAACCCAGCTATGGTATCATGTGTAGATGATGAAAGACTTGAATTTCAAGATGGGGATTTTGTTGTGTTCACAGAAGTTCGAGGAATGACAGAACTAAATGATGGAAAGCCAAGAAAGATTAAGAGTGCAAGGGCATATTCATTCATTCTTGAAGAGGATACAACAAATTTTGGTGCCTATGAGAGAGGTGGTATTGTTACACAGGTTAAACAGCCCAAAGTGCTGAAATTTAAGACATTGAGAGAAGCACTAAATGACCCTGGTGATTTCCTTTTGAGTGATTTCTCCAAGTTTGATAGACCACCCCTCCTCCACTTGGCATTCCAAGCTCTGGATAAGTTTTCATCAGAGTTAGGTCGTCTTCCTGTAGCTGGCTCAGAAGAGGATGCTCAGAAGCTTATATCTATTACTCGTGGCATCAATGAAAGTTTGGGAGATGAGAGACTAGAAGATATTAACCCAAAACTTTTACGGCACTTTGCCTTTGGTGCCAAGGCGGTGCTGAATCCCATGGCTGCTGTGTTTGGTGGTATTGTTGGACAAGAAGTGTTAAAAGCTTGCTCAGGAAAGTTTAACCCACTCTTCCAGGTCAGTTGCTGTATGTTGATTTATTGTTGTATTATCTATTTAGGAGTTATGATAATATGCTTTCACGAATTGGGATCTCAAGTAGTTAAGATGTTCTTGATTGTTTGATATTCTTCTACCGACTATGCCTGTTGCTATTCCCTGTACATCCATATATAGAATACGTGCGTCGACAATGTGCAACAAATGACAATAGTTTCTTAAATGCCATGCAAATATTAGGCCTACTCATTTCTCAGTCGACTTTATGTTTGATAATTTGTTGCAGTTCTTCTACTTCGACTCAGTGGAGTCACTGCCAACAAATACGCCAGATTCTCGTGATTATAGACCATTGAATAGTCGTTATGATGCACAAATCTCTGTTTTTGGGTCCACGCTGCAGAAGAAACTGGAGGACGCTAAGGTGTTTATCGTTGGATCTGGTGCATTGGGTTGTGAGTTCTTAAAAAATGTCGCTTTGATGGGTGTTTCATGTGGAAACCAAGGAAAGCTAACAATTACAGATGATGATGTAATTGAGAAAAGTAACCTCAGCAGGCAATTCCTATTCCGCGATGGGAATATTGGGCAAGCCAAGTCTTCAGTAGCTGCTTCTGCTGCAGCATCAATAAATCCTCATCTCAACATTGAAGCCTTGCAGAATCGAGTTGGTGCTGAGACAGAGAATGTTTTTGATGATGCCTTCTGGGAGAACTTAACTGTTGTAATGAATGCACTAGACAATGTCAATGCACGTCTTTATGTTGACCAGAGATGCTTATATTTCCAGAAGCCACTTCTTGAGTCAGGAACTCTTGGTGCCAAATGCAACACTCAGGTGGTTATTCCTCACTTGACAGAAAACTATGGAGCATCAAGGGACCCTCCTGAGAAAGAAGCTCCCATGTGCACTGTACACTCCTTCCCTCACAACATTCATCACTGCTTAACTTGGGCCCGGTCTGAATTTGAGGGTTTGCTTGAGAAGACTCCAACTGAGGTGGATGCATACTTGTCAAACCCAACTGAATATGCTGAAAAAATGAGAAATGCCGGTGATGCACAGTCTAGGGATACCTTGGAACGCATCCTGGAGTGCCTTGACAAAGAAAAATGTGAGACTATCCAAGATTGTATCGCCTGGGCTCGCCTAAAGTAAGTTTCATGTTGATAGAACAAATTTATTCATCTAAATCTCTTTGGTACCAAAATTAACTTCAGTTTCTCGTGTTTCCTGATGGAATTTGATGTCCCCCCTCTCACCCCCCTCCCCTCCTCAGGTTTGAAGATTATTTCGCGAACCGTGTGAAGCAGTTGATTTACACTTTTCCAGAAGATGCCGCAACTAGTACTGGGAGTCCGTTCTGGTCAGCGCCAAAGCGTTTTCCACGTCCTCTGGAGTTCTCAGCTTCTGATCCCAGCCATCTCCACTTTGTTATGGCAGCATCAATACTTAGAGCAGAGACGTATGGAATCCCAATTCCTGATTGGGTTAAAAACCCTAAGCAGTTGGCCGAAGCTGTAGGCAGAGTGCCAGTTCCAGAATTTAAGCCTAAGGAAGGTGTCAAAATTGAAACTGATGAAAAGACCAATGCTAAAGTTGCTGCATCTGCAGAAGATTCGCAGATAATTGATGATTTGATTTCGAAGATAGAGCATTGTCGAGCAAGCTTGGCACCAGGGTTCAAGATGAAACCAATTCATTTCGAGAAGGTGTCTCTCTCTCTCTCTCTCTCTCTCTCTCTCTCTCTGTCAGACACATGTTTAATACATAATATCATGATGTTTCCCGTATTATGCCATACATCTGTTTTCATGGAATGAGCTTCATGTGGTGAAAGGATTACCAGTCTTTTGTTGTTGATACAATTTTTGTTACAAGTTCTTCCTTCCAGAACATACGGGCTTTTTTCTTTCCTTGGAAGGCTCGAGAAAATTGCTAACTGAGCCTTGAAATATCATGCAGGACAACGATGCCAATTACCATATGGACCTGATAGCCAGTCTTGCCAACATGAGAGCTCGGAATTACAGCATTCCCGAGGTTGACAAGCTAAAGGCCAAGTTTATTGCCGGAAGGATTATCCCTGCTATCGCGACCACCACAGCCATGACCACAGGTCTTGTGTGCTTGGAGCTTTACAAGGTTTTAGATGGAAATCACACAGTAGAGGACTACCGGAATACATTCGCAAACCTAGCCCTACCTTTGTTCTCAATGGCTGAGCCAGTTCCACCAAAGATCATCAAGCACAGGGACATGAAGTGGTCGATTTGGGATAGGTGGATCCTGAAAGACAATCCCACTCTTGGGGAACTCCTGGGTTGGCTGAAGAACAAAGGGCTACTAGCGTACAGCGTCTCTTGTGGAAACTGCATGCTATTCAACTGTATGTTTCCACGGCACAGAGATCGCAAGGAAAAGAAGCTGGTGGATCTTGCTCGGGAAGTGGCGAAAGTGGAGCTGCCTCCCCACAGTCGGCATTTTGATGTCGTCGTGGCGTGTGTGGATGAAGACGACAATGATGTTGACGTGCCACTGGTATCGATTTACTTCCGCTAGGTGGGTGGTTGTGGTTGTATATCCGGCTGAATTCGTTGGCAGTGATTTTAGGATGAGAAATTTATTAGAAATACATGTAACCAATACAAATGTGAAATATTTGTTTACACAAGTCATGTTTCTTGTGCATAAGCCTTTGGATACCTCAAATTTCATAAGATTTGTTCATTTTATTCTCTTCATTTGCCTAAACTGGGATTGACCATAGTGGTGTGGCCAGTGGGGGACTTTCGTGTCGTTTGACTAGTTAAAAACGACAATTATCAAGTTAGTACACGCCGTTTTCTCAAAATCTGTACGTCTGTTTTATAGTGTACATTTTGCTACTAACAAGAACTTGATAATACGATATGTCGTTTGTGATCTTCGTTTTGTCTTTTGCTTTAAAATATTTTGCTACTGGCTACAACTTGATAGTACGACATGTCGTTTATGTATGTCATTTTTTGGCTCAAAGATGTCGTTTCCTCTTGGTAGTACGACTTATCGTTTTTTCGTCTGGATGTCGTTTTCTACTTTTGCTTTATTAGAAAACAACATTCGCTACTATAACAACTTGATAACATATTCTCACATTTTTTTCGCAGCAGAAGAAAAAAAAGATAAATGTGATAATAAATCATGTCGTTTTTTGAGCTGGATGTCGTTTTCTCATTTGCTTTGAAATACAACATTTTGCCTTCAGTTCTCTTACGAAGTTTTCTTTTGGGGTGAAAGTGAAACTAGACAAAACGATTTTTACCAAAATAATCAAGGGTTATTTTAATCAAGTACTTTATTAAGAGTAAAATAATTTTTTCACTCTTAATTCAAGGGGTTGTAGTAATAAAATATATTTTTGCAAAATACGTTTATTACAGTAAAAAATATATATTTTTCTCTTAATTTAATTAATCAAACATTGCAAGAACATGATAATTCAAATACTAATGAAATTGATGATATTATAAACATAAAATTTTAAACTATCAAAAAATAATAGTCAAGGCTTAAGAATTCCACAAAGGCAAAACCTTCTTGTCCAAGGAAGTGAGAGCCCTTTCGGATTCCATCCGAATATATATATCCATTCATTACAGTAATAATATTAACAAAAAAATTAAATTTAAATACTTTTATTACTCTAATGTGTTCCTATCCCAAATTTCATACCGATTATGGTATGCGACGACGTTGCACCTGCAAGTCCACTCACAATGCCACGTCAAAAAAACTGAAAAACAAAAAGAAAAATCATTTCTCTCTCTCTAGTTTGTAAATTCTAACATAAAACTTGCGATTTTTTTACACTTTATTTACTCTTAAGTTTGTACTAGTGTGGCAGTAGCATTAGAAAGACGGATTACTCATTTACTCTACGGTATCGGCTCTCGAACGAGCACCACCTGTCCACATTGCTTCCAAACAAACCCTAAAACGAATCCACAAACAAAACAAATAATAAATAAATTAATTAAAAAAATTCAAAATCCATAAATACCCTTCGTCTTCTCTCTCATCCCAAAAACCCCCACTCACTGTATATGAGCTACCATCAATCCGAGACCAGTTTGCTTTCTTCCCAATCTTCGCTCCTGCAGAGACTCGTCAAGCCTCACAAATCCAACTGTTTCGAGCGAAATCTCTCTCTCTCTCTCTCTCCGATTCCACTTCCTCTTCGTTTTGCAGTCTAATCGGTATGATTTTTCCTTTTCCTTGCTCATTTCTCTCTTCTTTTCGAGTCCGATCTTTCATTTCGCGAATTTCGCGCTGGATTTCGGATCGATTTAGGGTTAGGGTTAGGCTTCGCGGTCTCCGTCGCCGATCGCGATCGTGCTCGTCTCCGCGGAGATTCGCTTGCTTTTTTTTTTTTTTTCGTGCTTTGGAGAGCGGTTTTGGTGTGGTGATGATTAGGGTTTTTGGTTCCGTGTCTGTGTTTGTTTTTGGTTTTTTCCAGCAGTTTACTCGCACTTTATGCTTCCAAGAAAGAGAGCTTGCGAAGGAGCGGTTGTAGAAGAAGAGAGTGGTATCATCAACAGCACCTCCGACGCCTCCATCATCAAGAAGCATCGGATCGTTGCCGCCGGAGCCGACGAACCGACAGTGAAGAGCAGCAGCAACAACTGCAGCGGCAACAACAACGCGAACGGAAGCGACAGCGTAACCGGGGAAGGAGAGGAAGACGCGCTCACCATGGCCCTGGGCGATGCCAACCCCGCCGAGATCGACGAGGATCTGCACAGCCGGCAGCTGGCCGTCTATGGCCGCGACACGATGAGGAGGCTCTTCGCCTCCAACGTCCTTGTCTCCGGGTTGCAGGGTCTCGGTGCTGAGATCGGTGCGTGTTTTTTTGGAATCTCTTGTTGATTTATAGATTTTACCGTTAACGTTTTTGAGGTTCTTTTGTTCTGATTCTCGGGTAGATATACTGATTTTGGGACTGTTTTTGTGGTTAAGGTGATTCACATAAGAGCTGGATGATTCTTAGCGTTATACTTTTTTGTTGTCTCCCATAGAATTATCAATTGTTCATTGAAGTTGCAATGATCTTGAAAAGATTACTATTTACTTTGTGGTTCTAATTTTTAAAGTCTTCACTTTTCGTTATTATTTTTGTTGATATTTGCGTTATCTGATGGCTCTAACGTACTTTCTGATTTGCAGCAAAGAACCTCATTCTTGCTGGTGTGAAGTCTGTGACCTTGCATGATGAAGAGAAAGTGGAGCTGTGGGATTTGTCAAGTAACTTTATCTTCTCTGAGAACGATGTTGGTAAGAACAGAGCACTTGCTTCTGTTCAAAAGTTACAGGAGCTCAATAATGCTGTTGTCGTGCAGACCTTGACGACAAAATTGACCAAAGAACAGCTTTCTGATTTTCAGGTATTTCCACTTATATCTTTGCCTTGTTGATTTACACTCTTCGTTATAGATGGATGGTCTTCTACTCTTGTATGTGAGTTGCTAGTAAAGATTTCCAATGGCCTTCTACTCGTGTATATGCGCGGTGCGGCTATAAGTTTATTGCTTCTGTGTTTTAAGTTTTGAATGATCATTTCACCTATATATTCTCTCATATTGTAGGCCGTTGTATTCACTGACATCAGTCTTGAGAAAGCTATTGAATTCAATGATTACTGTCATAGCCATCAGCCTCCGATTGCCTTCATCAAATCTGATGTTAGAGGACTTTTTGGTTCTGTATTTTGTGACTTTGGACCTGAATTCACAGTTGTTGATGTTGATGGAGAGGAACCGCACACAGGCATTATTGCGTCCATCAGCAATGACAATCCTGCTCTAGTATCATGTGTCGATGATGAAAGACTTGAATTTCAGGATGGGGATCTAGTTGTGTTCTCTGAAGTTCGGGGAATGACAGAATTGAATGATGGAAAGCCAAGAAAGATTAAAAGTGCTAGGGCTTATTCATTCATGCTTGAGGAGGATACAATGAATTTTGGTGCCTACGAGAGAGGTGGTATTGTTACACAGGTGAAACAGCCTAAAGTGTTGAAATTTAAGCCTTTGAGAGAAGCAATTAATGACCCTGGTGATTTTCTTTTGAGTGATTTCTCCAAGTTTGATAGACCACCCCTCCTCCACTTGGCATTCCAAGCACTGGATAAATTTGCATCGGAGTTGGGTCGTTTTCCTGTTGCAGGCTCTGAAGAGGATGCTCAAAAACTTTTATCTATAGCGGGAGCCATAAATGAAAGCTTGGGAGATCGGAGACTTGAAGATATTAATGCAAAACTTCTGCGGCACTTTGCCTTTGGTGCCAGGGCAGTACTGAATCCCATGGCTGCCATGTTCGGTGGTATTGTTGGTCAAGAGGTGGTAAAAGCTTGTTCTGGAAAGTTTCATCCACTCTTCCAAGTAAGTAAATATTGTTTTATTGCCCTATTTCTACCTTTTAATTTGTAATATGTGTGATAATTATCTTTTGCGTATGATTGTGCTGTGATAAAGTTCAGCTGTTCGGGATATATATTGATACTATAATTAGTTGCGTACAGACATGATTTAGTTCTATCTTCCAGCTACATGTACATATACCAGATACAGCATGCACATTACACACCACACCTGGATACACATGCACCTTCACATGAAAGTTGCACTCTTGGTTCACAATCTATTCAACAATAACTACAGCTGTGGCAAATTAGTTAAAGCGTTACTAGGGTACCTATGTCCGTTTGTTCTATGAATATAATTTCTCATGTCAGAATGTTGATAATTTGCACAGGTTGAATTGTATTTGACGTTTAATGTATTGGTCGCTAGTAATGGTAACCTATTGTTGATTTTTTTTTTCTCTTCAGTTCTTCTACTTTGATTCGGTGGAGTCCCTTCCATCAGAACCACTAGACTCCAATGAATTTAGACCATTGAATAGCCGTTATGATGCACAAATTTCAGTTTTTGGTTCTACACTACAGAAGAAACTTGAGGATGCTAAGGTGTTTATTGTTGGATCTGGTGCACTAGGATGCGAGTTCTTAAAAAATGTTGCCTTGATGGGAGTTTCTTGTGGCAACCAAGGGAAGCTAACAATAACAGATGATGACGTAATTGAGAAGAGTAACCTTAGCAGGCAATTCTTGTTCCGTGATTGGAACATTGGGCAGGCCAAATCCACAGTAGCTGCTTCTGCTGCTGCATGCATCAATCCTCGTCTCAACATTGAAGCCCTGCAGAATCGAGTTGGCCCTGAGACGGAGAACGTTTTTGATGACGCCTTCTGGGAGAATTTAAGCGTTGTTATTAATGCACTAGACAATGTCAATGCCCGGCTTTATGTCGATCAGAGGTGCTTATATTTCCAGAAGCCACTTCTTGAGTCAGGAACTCTTGGTGCTAAATGCAACACTCAGATGGTCATTACCCATTTAACAGAAAATTATGGTGCCTCAAGAGACCCACCTGAGAAACAGGCACCCATGTGCACCGTGCATTCCTTTCCGCACAACATCGACCACTGCTTGACATGGGCTCGATCTGAATTTGAGGGTTTGCTTGAGAAGACTCCAACTGAAGTTAATGCATACTTATCTAACCCTGGGGAATACACGACATCGATGACGAATGCTGGAGATGCCCAGGCGAGGGATACCTTGGATCGTGTTCTAGAGTGCCTTGACAGAGAAAAATGTGACAATTTCCAGGACTGTATTTCGTGGGCTCGTCTAAAGTAATCTCTAATTGATTGATCATGTTTATTTTTTAAGCATCTCTTTGAAATCTCAAATTCGGAACTTCTTTTTCCTTATGAGTTACCGTCATCATGCAATTTTTTTTTTGCAGGTTCGAGGATTACTTTGCTAACCGTGTGAAGCAGTTGATTTATACTTTCCCTGAAGATGCCGCAACTAGTACTGGTGCTCCATTCTGGTCAGCTCCTAAGCGATTCCCTCATCCTCTGCAGTTCTCAGCTACCGATCCTGGTCACCTTCACTTTGTCATGGCGGCATCAATACTAAGAGCGGAGACATTCGGGATTCCAATTCCCGACTGGGTCAAAAACCCTAAGAAGTTGGCAGAAGCTGTAGATAGTGTTATAGTCCCTGATTTTCAGCCTAGGGAAGGTGTGAAAATTGAGACTGATGAGAAGGCTAGTAATGTTAGTTCTGCTGCCTCTATAGACGACGCACTCGTAATTAACGAACTGATTATGAAGGTTGAGCATTGCAGAGCAAGCTTGGCACCAGGGTTTAAGATGAAACCAATTCAATTCGAAAAGGTCTCTCTCTCTCTCTCTCTCTCACACACACACACACACACACAATCAATCAGTTAAAATCCCTTAATGCACATTTTTCTTCGGTCGTTTGGTAAGCAATTCATATCAAAATTCAAATCATTTTGATTTGGTAAGCAATTCATATCAAAATTCAAATCATTTTGATTTGAATTATTGTTTGACAAAATATTACAATTCAAATTACTGTTTGGATAGAAGTTTGGTTGAGGTATTTCAATTGGGATATAATGTTTGCACTTGGAATGAAAAGATTTTTTTACTGTAGCAAAGTATACACTGTAGGAGTAGTTAGTTAAAATTGAGTATTTTGTAACAACAAAAAAAAAAAAAAATTGTAGCAAGGATACTTTAATTAATTATTGTAATCTGAATTGCTTACCAAATGGCCTCTTAATATTTATCGTTTTGTGGTCCTTCATGGGATTTGGCGGTTACCAGTCTAATCAGTATGGACGCTCCTTATATGTTAACCCTTCCTTTTTAGAATAATTGGGCTTTCTTTGGAGTTTGTCTTTAAAAGATTTGAATGTTCTTCATAAGTTTTACTGAGTAGTTGTGGAAGCGTAATGCAGGATGATGATACCAACTACCATATGGACATGATAGCTGGTCTTGCCAACATGAGAGCTCGAAATTACAGCATTCCTGAGGTTGACAAGCTGAAGGCCAAGTTCATTGCTGGAAGGATTATCCCTGCTATTGCGACCTCCACTGCAATGGCAACGGGTCTTGTGTGCTTGGAACTTTACAAGGTTTTGGACGGAGGTCACAAAGTAGAGGACTACCGAAACACTTTCGCGAATCTCGCCCTACCTTTGTTCTCAATGGCCGAGCCTGTCCCTCCTAAGGTCATTAAGCACCAGGACATGAAGTGGACCGTTTGGGATAGGTGGGTCGTGAAAGATAACCCAACGCTCAGGGAACTCTAGACTGGCTGAAGAACAAAGGGCTAAATGCTTATAGCATCTCGTGCGGAAGCTGCCTCCTCTACAACAGCATGTTCCCCCGGCACAAGGATCGTATGGACAAGAAGGTGGTGGATCTGGCTCGGGATGTGGCGAAAGTGGAATTACCTTCTTATCGCCGTCACTTGGATGTTGTTGTCGCGTGTGAGGACGACGATGACAATGATATCGACATCCCATTGGTATCGATTTACTTCCGTTAAGTATATTCTCCAATCTGCCGGTTATGTCAGATTGTGATTTTAGGATGAGAGAGCCCAGAAATAAGTCTTCTGACTTTTTTAAAATCAATTATCGGCACACATGTGGAATGTTTTTCTTAAGTTTATGTTTCATATATAAATCTGAAAGACCTCTTAGTTTGACAATGGTATTTGCTTTCCTTTTCTCTCTCTCTGCTGACCTTTTTCTGCCGCCATTTTTTCAACCGTGTTGGACGTTGGTCTTCTCGTTGTTATTTTCTCACCTTTTTTATACTGATATTTACACAACAGTGCGCAAAAAATTTAATAATTTTTTAGAAACACAATCAGTAATTGGTCCTACTAAATCAGTGATTTATTCCCGATTTACCGTTATTCATCAATTTTCTTTTCATTTTCCTTGCCAAAATTTACTAGTCGTTTAATTTGGTAACTTCTTGATTAACCATAAAGAACAATGCAGTCTAAATAAAATTAACTTGTAAGATTTTTCTGCCTATGATATTGAAATCGGACTTCTATGACATTCGTTTTCTATTTTCATACATCTTCTTTTGCTACTGTTCCATACAAGCACTTGGGCATCATTTTTTTGGTTAAAAAATACTCGGGTTCTTAATAACTATGTCGCGTTAATAACGGTGTTTCGGTTATTACAATTTCAAATCCTGAGCTTCTCGTGGTGGTGATAGTTAATTATGGTTTTTTTTTCTTCCCTTTTATTAATAACTCAATTTTTTATGCTAAAAGCTTGATACAAGTTCTTATAGTAGGTCATATAGATGGAGTAGTTGGTCGTATTCGCTTTTTCAGGTATTGATGATGTGGGTCCCCATCGTTCTCGGTCGCATGGCAACTCTCATATAGACTAAGAGTTGTACCTCCTACAATAGGGTCCTTTTTGTTAGATGCTCAATAGGTTATGGTGTGACGTCATTTTGATACGTAAAATTGTTGGTCGGAGGTGTGGGTGTGGCATCGTAAGGTAGCACTTGACACGAGTGGCGAGGGCCATTGTCGTCTTTTTGAGATTGCACAAGTACAAGCTTGCTTGGGCTAGTGCTAGTTGCCGTCACGAGAGTCCATCTTCTCGACTCAGCCCTACCCAGGTCTACTTGGCAAATCCTTGCTCGGTCGTTTCTCGGCACTTGCGTGTTGTAACAACTAGCCATGCGATTCTACTCGGAAGCACTTGCCTGATCCTATTCAGCATGTGCATGCTCGATTCAACTCGAGACGTGGTTACTCGGGCCTACTTGGGCACTCATGCCTCAAAGTCTATCACTCACCCAATCCTACTGGGCACGCGCATGCTCAATGCTACTTGGTGCTTACTCGAAGGCTACTAGGGTGCGCTTGTCTCGAGTCCACTCGGGCCTTCTTAATCGAGCCTACTCGAACGCTTGCACCTCGAGTCTACTCAAATGCTCGCGCCCCTAGTCTACTCGAACATGCTCCTTCTGCTCACGTTGCTCTTGTCAAGCATGCTCACTCTGCTTTTCTCCGGCTCTTGCTATAGTCGGCTCACAAGTAAGGCCCTGACTTTGCTCAACACGGGTTTTACCCACCAACACTGACATTAAATTATAAAGGTCAAAGCTAATTGACTAGAATAATGTGACAGGTTTATACTGATATGGTATCATTAATATGCTTGTTTTTACTCCATTTACTAATTGATTTGCACAATTTTTAGTCCAAAGTTCTGATCAAATAACATTTTCTAAGCCATGTGCATTGATATCCAGATGCTTTGATGGATCACAAAGCATAAAAAGTGAAGCTTATCCATAGAGTTTGTAAAGGAACCAAAAGTAACCATTTTATACGGAGAAATCGAATCAAGTGCTCTCAACAAACAATTATCCCTATTAACATTGATGCATATTTGTTGAGAAAAAAATGCTTTGACAAATCGATTAGTGTTTACATAATAATCGTTTTGGCTGTGTATGACAAACAAAGGATATACATCTTTTAGCGATCCCACAACAAAGCACAGGTCTTTCCCTCCAAGTACACCGACTTTGACCAAGAATTTCCCAAGGCCGTATCAGTTTTTATCAGCACCTTCATCAAAAGCAGCAAAACCAGCGCGAAACTCCAGCTGCTTCTGAAGCTTTGACCGTCGACGCTGATCGAAACTATCCCATCCTTCGCACTGTCATGAACACGTTTTAATCACTCATTAAATAAAAAAAAATCCTAAAGTCACATGTACTATTCTAAAGATTAGTGTTGCAAAATTACACACCTGACGAAGAACATCCATCGTAATTTCTGTGTTGTGCAAATCCAGTGTCATCAACTGTAGGCACTTCTTGAATATGGCCGACGGGAGAGATTTTAACCCGTTGTTACCAAGACGCAATGACTGCACGGAAGTTGTAAGAGAAGAAAACTAAAAAACTTAAATTTCGTTTCTAGAAACCTGTCTGCTAATGATCTAAAGTTCTGTCGCCTTATCATACCCAAAGGGAGAAGTAATACTTTTCAAAGGAATACAGAGGAAACATAGAAATGTAGTGCAGAAAGTGAAAGATATGGACCTTCAAGTTGTGCAAATTGCCAAGTGTATCAGACAACTCAGTTAGATAGTTTGATGAAAGATCAACCTGCATTATGTCATGAAAGAATCAATCACAAAGAGAAAAGAACGATGACGAGTGAAACACTGGATTGGGACAATAGACAGAAATAGGAGTATAGGACAAAGACTAATACCTCGATAAGGGCAGTGCAGTTCCCGAAGCTAGCAGGGAGGGTGCTTATCCTAAGCCAAAAATGGGAAACATCAATCAAAAGAAAGTCGCAAAATCAAAGTCAATAAATCATAAAAGAGACGCCTCGGGTCCTACTTCAAGGCGTTGTTAAGCCAATGCAGTTTGTGACTACCAATTTTCATCATAGCAAAGAGGATAACTAAACACAATTACATATCACAAACTTCGCAAAATAAAACTAAATAAGGTTCAAAAGAGGAAGGTTGAGAAACCATAGCTGAGACTAGCTGTGGTAAATCGTGGTTTCAAAAGCTTACCTATTACCATTGGCTTTCAAACCTTCAAGCTGAGGTAGAAGACCTATTTCATTTGGAAGGCTGGTCAACTTGTTGTTCGCAATATTAAGTTCTTTAAGGGAAGTCAATTCACCAATTGCAGATGGCAAGATTGTTAAACTGCAAAATTCAATTGATAGAAAACAAACATTACTCCATAAAATGGCGTTATGCATAGCATACCTTAAGGACATAAATGATAAAATAACCTCATTCTGAATGAAACAGAAAACTAGTAAGGTCAAGATGTACTCACTGGTTTTGATTCAGAGTTAGAACCTCTAGACACTTCATAGATGCCAATCCTTCCCAGCTAATGGATCCGTCTACTAACTCATTTGCGCTCAAGAACAATTTCTACATAAGTGTAGGAATGAAGTGACATTTCTGAATTTATTTGAACAAGTTGACATAGCTCAGATGCGAAAAAACAAAAAGAAGAGAGAGGTTTGTTTACCAGTACTTTCAAAGAACCAATTTTAAGAGATACTTCTCGAATAGCATTCTTGCTAAGATCAAGAACTTTGACAGGAACTTTAAAGCCCCAAACTTCATCAGGTATAACCTTCAAATCCAATAAATAGGTAACTCAGTTCAAGAAATTTTACTCTAAATCAAATCCCGCAATCTATATCTTCTGCAGAAAAGAGATTACGAAAGAAGGTCCTACTTCTAGCGAAACCAAAATGGTAATATTGGAAAATTCTTTACCAGGTGTAAATCATCATATAACTTATATCTACATAAATATACCTTGTCAGCTTCATATATTGGCCAGTACGAAGAAGAAGGGGGAAAATGTCACAATAGCAAGGAAATAATTATATGAAATGTGATTAGCAATACATGAATATAAGTATCACTCTCCAAGCAAACAATCCACTCCATAAAAAAAAAAAAAAAATTGTTATATGCAAATCTCATGAAGTAGAGCAATTATCATCGACAGATAGATTACTACCCAAACTAAAGCTGATTTCTTTATACCTTCAAGTTGCATTCAGACAATGCTATAACTCCAGTCTTCTCCCAACGTTCAAACCGACTTTTTAAAGAAACATCCGACGCTTGCTCTTTCGAATTCTCTCTTCCTGATTTGTAAGCATTGCCGGCCCTTGATATCGGCCGGGTCTGAGCTTGTTTAAGTAAAGGGCCCTCCTGTATTGTAAAAAAAAAAAAAAAAAAAAAAGCATTGTAGCAAATTACAGAGAAATACTAAACTCTCTATCTATCTACTCCAAATACATATTCCCAAAGGTCAACACAGAATAGAGCAAAAACAGGAAAAAGAAGGGAAAAGAACGTGAAACTACCCCTTGGTGAAGGCCCTGAGAAGCTACGAGCATGATCTTGGACCCGCTCGTGATCTCCGAAGCCCTAATCGTCATTTCGTCCACCAAAAGCTTCCCTGCGATAACAAAGATCCTCGAATCTTGAAAAGAGGCAAAAAAAAAAAAACAAACAAAAACAAAGCACAATACTTCGGAGAAAGAAAGAATTGCAGAATTGTAGAAGAAGAAGAAGAAGAAGAAGAAGAAGAAGAAGAAGAAGAAAGAAGCACCTTTGGAGATGAGCCTTTGGCCGCGGGGAAGGACGTTGGTGAGAGGTTGGAGGAGAGACTTGAGGTCTCTGACGGTGGAGTCCGGCGATATCGAGATCGCCAACGACTCTCCGGCGAACTTCACACTGACTCTTACGGTCGCCTCGCCGTCGCCGGTGGAAGAACCTCTCTCCATTTTCTCTGTCTTCAATGGCGGTTTTTTCGGATTGCGATGAAGCCTTGATTTTTCTGAACAGAGACTGATAAGAGAACGAGAACACAAAGCCTCTCTGGACTTTCTTTAGCTTTGACTAATATTCTTTTTTTTTTTTTTGGGGGGTTTCATAAATGGTTTAGTTAATTTTCTAATTTTCGAGTCTACTTTGCGAGAACGAAGGAAACGACGCTTAACAGAAATACGAGAAACGACAATAAGTTGGAAACCTAAAAAATATAGAAAAACTATCGCAATGAATTGATCACTTTTTCTTTTGCTGGGACGCAATGAATTGAAAACTGAGTATGAGAAAAAGAGAAAAAATTAGAAAAGACAGTTGCTTGAAAAGAGACAGTAAGAGTCTCTTCATAACTGGGTAAAACGACACAAAATAAGAAACGACAGCCACTTAAAAAACGACAATAGATGAAAAGCGACTATCTGAATGATAACTGGATAAAACGACACAAAAATAAGATAGACATGCACATCAGAAACGAGAATCGCGTTTATAATGAGAAAAACGACACAGAGATAAGAAACAAGAGTTACTTCAAAATGGCAAAAAATGAGAAGCAACAATCATAGAGATAATTAGAAAACGACAAAAAAGAAAGAAACGACAATACATGGATGAATGAGAAAACGACACGAACAGGAGAAATGACGATTAATTGAAAATGACATATTTCAAGCAGACAACATAAAAATAGAAGATAATAAATCCCCGAGAATACTATCAAAAACTTATGCAAAAAAAGCAACGAAAATGTAGAGCAGACACGACAAGCCAATATCGAGATCGCCAACGACGCTCCGGCGAACTTCACGCTCACACTTACGGTCGCCACGCCGTCGCCGGCACCGGTGGAAGAACCTCTCTCCATTTTCTCTGTCTTCAATGGCGGTTTTTTCAGATTGCGATGAAGCGTTGATTTCTTCTTAACAGAGACTGATGAGAGAAGAGAACACAAAGCCTCTCCGGACTTTCTTTAGCTCTGACAAAAAAATTTTTTTTTTGGGGGTTCATAACTGGGTTTGTTTACGATGCTTAACAGAAAAACGACAGAAAAATGAGAAACGACAATAAGTTGGTAAACTACAAAATATAGAAAACTATCACGATGAATTGATATTTATATAATTCGAATTGATACCTGAGTATGAGAAAAGGAGACAGTAAAGTCTCCTGATATCTGGGTAAAACGACACAAAAATAAGAAACGACAGCCACTTGAAAAACGACAATAACTGAGAATCACATATCAGAATGATAACTGCATAATTTTTTTTTTAAAGAATGATAACTGAATAAAACGACACAAAAATAAGAAAGATATGCAAATGAGAAACGAGACTCGTGGTTATAAGTGAGAAAAACGACACAAAGATAAGAAACGACAGTTACTTCAAAATGACATAATATGTGAAGGGACAATCATAGAGATAACGAAAAAATGACGAAAAGAAAGAAACAACAATCATGGATAAATGAGAAAAAAGACTAGAAGGAGAAACGACGATTAATTGAAAATGGCATAAAAATAATCTGCGACAATTACTTGAAAAACCACATCAAAATAAGAAAGGGCAATTACTCAAAAAACGACATAAAAGAAGAAAAGTCAGTTAGTAGAAAAAGGACAAAATAAGAAACAACAATCATCCGGTGATAAAAACGACAGAAAAACAGGAAACAACAATCAAAATGATAACCGGAAAAACGACATAGAAATTAGAAACGACAATCACAATGATACTTGAGAAAAACGACATAAAAATAAGAAACCACAATCACTTGAAAATGAAATAAAATACAATAAACGACAATCACAAAGATAGTTGAGAAAAACGACAGAAAATAAAAAACGACACAAAAATGTGAAACCAGAATTTCGTAAAAAGCATAAAAATGAGAAGCAAAAACAGAATGATACGTGAGAAAAACAACATGAAACAAACGACAAATACGTTGAAAATGACGGATAAAGAAATACAATTATTATATGAAAGCGACAGCAAACCAAAAAACGACATTAAAGTTAACACAATGAACAATGAAACCTCAGAAACGGCACAAAGGCAGAAGGGAAATAAAAAGAAGAAGGAGAAAACAAAAATTTCAAGCAGAGAACAGAAAAATAGAAGATAATAAATTCCCGAGAATACTATAAAATGTTATCCAAAAAAAAGCAAATAAAATGTAGAGCAGACACGACAAGCCAATATCAACTCTTGAATTCAACCTTTCAAAATAAAAATCATGTCGAGGATTAGCGTTACAAAGAAACGACATGCCACACATATCCAACTTTATTGTGAACAACAAATAGACGTTGCTTTTCCTAGATGTAAAGATTTGCACAATATTTGTGGCTTTTCCTTTAGTAATTGTTGGCTTGTGTTTCGCAGCAAATACCAAGTCTCTCTCTGGTTGGACTTGCCTTCCTTGTCCCATCCAAATTTGGTGCTCTGGTGGGCCATTTCACCTCTACAATGGATCATCTCGTCTCATCTCATCAGATCAGCTAAAGATTAAGTTGATCAATCACATGCTCATCATATATAAGAAACCGACAATAGTGAATGATTTGACTCTCTTTTCTCATACTAAAACGATGTAATAACAGCAAAGTCACAGCAAATGATTGAAGTCCTTTACAAGTTGGAACTCTCCGGATGCTGGTGTATTGTTATTACAGTGTATATCCGCGTAGTGGATAATTATCTCTGTAACCTGAAATCTGAATCAAGGCCTGCATATTTAGCTATGCACATGTATAGTGCCATATATAGGAGCACCGTTTTTGTACATAACACAATGAATGAGATCGAGATTGGAACTTTTGACAGAACACAATATCTTATGAGTTAGCAGTTACTACCAAATCTTTGAAAATTATAGATTTAGGCTAGATCTTGGTCAACTATAGATTTGGGTTATAATAGAGAAAAGGTTTGAAGTAGTTATATCATTTTATTGACTATTTTTTAGTCTGTCCAGTAAAATTAGTTATTATTTTCCCTATTGGTATCAATGATATATGGATTCCACCAAAATAGCTTGTCCTCTTATGAATTTCCTATAATATAAAGCATTTGTATTGATTTCTACCTAAATTTAAAACATCGATATCACCGTGGCCCGTGGGTATTGATACTAAATTTTACTTGATTTATATTAATTTAAGGTGTAGATATTAATATTTGTGTTAATTTAGAACCTTGGTAATTTCTCGTGATAGAAAATTTCTGCTTGATTTATAGTTTGAAATACCGATATTGATAACTACCTAAATTTAAAATCTGGATATCTTCGTCGATACTGATATGACTATCATTGTTTGGATGTGAAGAGAAATGTGAAACAGATTTTAAAGAAGACAAATTAGGAATTAATGCCATTTAGGGTTTAGGGTTGAGAGTGTTGGACCAAAGATCGATATGATCAGGAAAGAAAGGAAACCAGAAGGTTTGGTTATTAACTCTTCTATCTATCTCCACTCTGTAAGATGTTCTAACAAATATAACTTTCTTTTTTAATTTTTTGCTAATAGGATGCTCTAAAATGTTAATATGAAAAGAACAAGTAAGCATGTGGGTTTATCACTGGCCTCTACTTTGCCCCTCTCTTTTTTTATGCTCTCTCAAAGTCACAGACCACCATGTGAAACTTTTCAGAATCCACCCTCTTTTGTTGGGCTGCTTTCTTATTTCCTTATGCTTTCTTTACTTTCAACCCATTTTATCTCTCTCTCTCCTCTCTCTTTTTTTTTTTTTTTTTTCATAACAATAGCAATTCAGAACTGCCAAAGACATGCCTTGTCTCTCCACCACTGTAACAATAATTATTATACTCAATATGGTCCCCATACACATACTTGTTGTAGAGATCATTACCATTTACCTTCTTCTCTCCCTTTAACTTTTTATTTTCTCTTTTTGCCTCACCCTAATTGTGGAAAAAATAGGGTTATTAATTGTGGTGTTTTTTTTTGGTTCCAAAAGGATGTAGATGTTGGCAAATTGTAAGCAATGTCAAAACGGCATTAATAAATAGGGTGGCCGGTAATTACTACTCTCCCATACTCTTTTGCATTCCACATTTATTCAACCAATCGATTATAGTTCAATTATTAGCCAAAAAAAAAAAAAAACAATCAATTACAGTAAATTACTTATATTATAGGAAGATGTTTGTGCTACCAAAATTTCCTTATTAGCTATTTTCCTTTTTGAGATTCAAATCTTCAATGGCAAAATAAGGTTTTTGTTCCTAAAAAAAAGTGTTTGTTCATTAATTTCATTTGATCTTGGGAGTATTACCATTTACTACAACCGACTTTTTTGGTCCCATTAATAATGTTATTACTTGCATTTATATGGGCATAAAACTTTTGACAAATGTATTGCAAGGTTTCATAAAAGGGTGTAAAACAAAATAAAGGGTAAATCAAAAAGAGAGGAAAAAGAAAGAACATCATTTTTTTTAATCTTGGTTGAATAATTATACTTGTAGGCAGCAACAAATTGTTAAAAAAAAAGGAAATAATTAAAAGATTGTTAAGACTTGAGAATGAAAATTATTTCTTTAAAAAATAGAGTATCTTATTATAATTAGTTATAAAAAAAATATATATCAAATACAATTAAACACGGTGGCATGGCATCAATATCCCTGTGTATGTCTTATAAGTATAACTATCACAATCCAACACACAGCCGCAAGGTTCTGCAACGCTTAAGACTTCACTTGCATGCGTTCATAATAATTATATGTTAAAGTGAAAAATACAAACAAATAGAGAAATTCCCTTAAGAAAGAGTGAGAAGTGAGAACAAAAAGGAAGGGGGCAAAAAAAAGAGCAGATAAAAGATAGAAAAATAAAAATTTTAGAATGAAAAGTACAGAGATTGACTTGGCCCACCGCTCGCCGAGCAAAAAATCTGTAATTAGGAAAGGTTATCCAAATCTATTACACATAAAAACAGAACCTCATATAAAAAAGGAAAAAAAAAAAAAACTATCGTCTTATAATTTAAGCGTAAGAAACAAAGCTAAATAAAAATTAGAAAGAAGGGAAAAAAATTAAGGCCATATAGGTCTATTAATCAAAGGTGAATAAACTAAATAAACAATTTTAAATATAAAATAATCATGATTTGAATATCAGAGATATAGATGAACTTTGTACCATAAAATTACTTAAAGGTTATTTTTTTAGCCCTTGTTTGGGCAAAATATTTTGCTTATTTTTTACTATTTTAAATGGTTTGAAAATGGTTTGGAAAATGGTTAGAAAAATAATCAGAATGGTTTGACTTTGTAATTTCGAGGTAGTATAAATGGTTGAGATTTAAATATATTGTATATGGATTTGGAAAGTTGAAAAAAATGAAATGGAATAGAATAGTTTGGAGGATTAGAAAAGTTGAAAAAAAGTAAAAAAATAGAATGAAATGAAATAATTAAAATAATTGAGGCAAACGGGGGTTAATAATTAAAAATATTAGTCATTTTTAAGAAGTTTAAACCCCTTAATTAAGGCAAAACAAGGCCACAAAACCAAAACACACACCTCTCTCAACTACCTTAACCAACCGCCTTACCCCCAAAAAGCCCTACCATTCCCATTTCTATTTTCTTTTCCATCTCCAAAGTCCAAATCCCATCTCTCTCTCTCTCTCTCTCTCTCTCTCTCTCGTGTGAAAGGTTTTTTTAAAGACAAAATCCTCAACCTCTCCAAAATATAAAACTACAAAAAAAAAAAAAAAAAACCCCTCTTCCATTCCAAAGTTACCCGCTTTGTTTCCCATATTTCGCCAACAAACTCTTTCTCTTCAAGCAATCAAACACCAAAACCAAAACATTTCCTCTTCAACCCCAAAAAATAATTACAAAAATATTAAAAAAAATCCCAACTTGGTAACAACCAGAGCCGGCAAATGTGGCGGCCGTGGAGCAAACCGCCGACCCGGATCCACGACACGTCATCATCCCCATCCCCATCGCCGTCATCTCAGCCGTCCACTCTGTTCTCCTGCTCCTCATTCAAGGACGTGGTGAGCCTCGTCGCAGACGATCGCAGCCCCGTCCAAACCCCGGCCCAGAAGAAAACCCTCGCCGTCTTCCACCGAGTCCGCCTCGCCAACTCGCTCCTCCGCGCCTGGTCGACTCGCTCCCTCCCCCAGCCCCAACCCGAGGCCGAGATCACCCTCCCGGGCGCGGAGAAGCGCGTGGTGGTCTACTTCACGAGCCTGCGCGTGGTCCGCTCCACGTTCGAGGACTGCCGCGCCGTGCGCTCCATCCTCCGCGCCCTCCGCGTGCCCGTCGACGAGCGCGACCTCTCCATGGACTCCGCCTTCCTCGCCGAGCTCCACCAGATCCTCGGCGGCGCGGGCGCGGGCGCGCGGCGGGGGAGGGTGGCCCTGCCGAGGGTGTTCATCGGCGGGCGCTACGTGGGCGGCGCGGACGAGGTGCGGCAGCTGCACGAGGCCGGCGAGCTCCGGAAGCTCGTCGAGGCGCTGCCCAAGGCCGCGGCGCCGGCGGCGGGAGAGGCGTGCGGCGCGTGCGGCGGCTTCCGGTTCGTCCTGTGCGGCGAGTGCGACGGCAGCCGGAAGCTCTACTCCGAGAAGGGCGGGTTCCGCTGCTGCGCGGCTTGCAATGAGAACGGCCTCGTCAGGTGCCCTTCTTGTTCCTGGTCCGTCTGATCATTATCATCACTATTTTTAGAAATAATTAAAAAAAAAAGGAAAAAAAAAAACTCTTTTCTTTCTTTTTTTTTTATTAATTTGATTTTTTTTTTTGGGGTTTATTTTTCTCTCTCTCTCTCTTTTTTTTTTTTTTGAAATTTTAGTATTATTGGGCTGGTTGATCAGTTTTGTAGGGTTTTCTTTTTTTTTTTTTTTTTTTTGTGGACTTTTTGTGTAGTTAGAAGTTAGAACGTGTAGCACCAGCACATATATGATTATATAAATATTATGAGATATGAATATATAAAGGGTGAGCACACAAATGGTAATGGCTGTATGTCACTACCAACACCCGTTTGAATTGTAAGCTTATGGGAAGGTGATAATGTCAACTGACTTTTTTTTTTGTTTTTTGGTTTCCCTTCTGTTTAGTCTTGTACTTGAAAGGGTTGTGACATAATAAAATGGACGCTAGTGAAGCTCAAGCTTAGCTGTTCTACGTTTTATTATTATTATTTTTTTAATTATACTATACTGTTTGTTAGTGGAATTTGAGGGTTGTGCAAAATGTGTTAAGCCCATCAAAGGGTATTCCAAGAAGTTTCAGTATTGAAATTTGACAATGAGAAATCATGGTCATGAATCTTTGGTCCAAACTCCAACATAGCATGGAAGGGTTAAGTGGTCTTTCCATTATATTTTTCTGCCTTTGCTTTGGTCTAATTCTCATTGCACACTTTGGAAATATTGAAGCTCAATGTTGGATATTGGATTGAACAATTTCTTTGGAATAATATAGTAGAATAGCTTCATCCTCCCAAAGGTATAATAAAACCTCTTTGTTTATTGCATTTTATCCTGTTCAAGGTTTTGGAGTGTTCAAGTAGATCAGAGTCTAGATGCATGATTAGTGGACTAAGGTGTTTTAATGAAGTGCAAATTCAAATGCCACTTGTTCTGAGTTTTTATGAATTGCTTTGGAATCAATATGTTGTAACTTCCCCATTTGTCTCTCAGCTTATTATTATTTCTCATTTTTGGCTTCAATTCTCAGTTCTCACCACCTTATTCATATTCTGAGCATTATTGAGAATCATTTATCCTCATATGATAAAACTCCATGGTATACCTTTATTCAAATCTGACAGTTGGAAACTGTTTTATTAAAATAATAAAAAAAAGATAAATCTGACTATAGTCGTGGTACATTTTTTCTCCATCATAATTTCAGTGAACGCTATCATAAAAAATAATTCAAGAAGCTGGCTAAATTTTGTATTGTGCTACACAACTAACGTTAGTTTTGTAAAGAACCAATGTCTGAGTAAATATCATAATTGTAACGCCAAAGTTTTGAATTAGTTACAAATTATTCTCATTATTACCGGTTATATATAAATTTATACACGAAATTGACGATTTACAGGCAGCAATAGTTTTTGAGGGCATACAAGGCTGTACACAAAGGTTTTTGAAATTATCTCCACTTAAAAATGGGTACACATAAATGGAAAAATAAGAAAAGAGAGTTGGTGGACTTTTCTTGGGACAAATCAAGAGTGGTGAGGGTACACAAAGCTGTACTCTACAGACCAGGAAGCAAAAGGCACATGTTAACCTCTCATTATTTAGGGCCACAAGGAAGCTTTTCAACCAAGCCCTTCCCTACTTCCTCATGGCCACATTAGGCCCATCAAATAGCAACAAATGTTATTAGAAAGAGAAAATCACACAGCTCTCTCTCTCTCTCTCTCTCTCTCTAGCAATCTTCATTTTGCTAAATCATGTTCATGACTTGGTTAATTGTGTGGCCACATATTACAATCAAGTGAAGCCAAATTTTTGTACTAACTCATTGTGGCAAAGTAAATTTGCTAATCTTTCATTCAAAAGCTATCATCCTTTATAAATAGGTCCAATGCATTTACTAATGAGAGGAGCAGGATAGTCTATGAATGAGTTAAAATCATTTCCACTTCCCATTTATTTGTCGGTATCCTTCTAAGGTATTTTTATGCATTATTAGAAATCGTAGGGTTTTTTTTCCCCCCCTATTGAGGCTCAATTAAGTTTTGTAAAACTTCATTCAATTACGATAGCACATGAAGGGATGTTGATGGAGGTCCGAAACGTCTATGTAATGTACCTAGATAGATATGCATCATCCATCTCTATTTTTACGATCAAAATTATCTTTCATTCTTGCTTCATATCTATCTAAAATAAAGTGAGGATGAAGGTAGAGAATTTCTGCTAAACAACTCATATTCATGCCTCTCTATTTAATTAGTTAAATAAAAAAAATTAATGACATTTACTAAAAAATGTAGTTTAAGAACATATATTATCTAGCAAAATCTAAGTACAAAAAATAAACGAAAAAAAGCCGACTTGGTGAAAACTCAAATACTACTCCATAGACTATAGAGTTACATGGAGCAAAAGTACTCCCTAGTCCCTTATCCCCACTCTTATATTCAAATTTGATCCTCTCATTCAATCTAAAATATAGAACGAAGTCATATATATGAAGAAAATTGACAGCCCCATATCAAAAGTCTTATCTGAAAAACAAATAAATGAGACATGATTAGTGATCAAAAGTCCTACAAAATATCATATTCTTAGCCAATAATAATAGGATGGTGAGTTGGAATTTATAGTGCAAAATTTGAAGTCGCTCTAATCTTTGGTCAGATAAAAAACCACCAGGAGCTTGTATGTTGTATCACATTAGTACGAGATTTGTTATCCATTACATTATATTTAGTGAGATTACGTATACATTGCTAATAGAGATTTGGTGACATTAAACCTTACTCAAATGAATTATGATATGTGAAATTAAACCAATTTCTATTAGAACGTAATTTGACCTGCTCAAGATCAGCAGCTCAGAAATCTTTTTCTGCGAAGTAAACAAAGTAGGTTTTTTTTTTTTTTTTTTTTTTGACAAGGTGGCCTTTAGCTATCCACTAATAGATGTATTGTCTGTATCTATATGCTAATTATGTTCCTCATTTGCATTCAATGGCTTTGTGGCACCATTAATGTTGATGCCTTGTTCTAATCATCTGTGTTCTATCACTCTCAAGTCTCACCACTATTATTTTTCTCATGGCCACATGTAATAGTCTGCCTAGCCTTCCTTCATTCCCTACTTGGAAAAATGTCAAACCAATTAACAATTTATGAAAAGCTCGCAATTATTTGCTTAATAAAAGGAAAATAAAGAGGAAAAAAAAAAGATAGAAAACATAGGACAAGCAATCATGCGTTGGACAAATCTTCACACTTGTATTATTTTTTCCAGGTGACATGAATACTGTTATTATTGTAATTATTTTGCAAGCAACTATTTCTATTATTAGTATCAACAATCAACAGCCTGGGATCTCTGACTTTGTGAGTCTCAAACTCTCAATCGGTTCATACGTCTTCTCGGCCATTGTTATGAGGCCACGTGTCCATGCTGCGAAGGAAAAAAAAAACATTTTTCATGTGGTTTTGTATTTGGCAGATCAGAATTAAAAGATAGATCTCTATAACCTTCGTATATCTAACTTTTGCTTACAAGTAATAGTTTGATTGGTAACCTAAACGGAAATTTTGTAGCCAAATTGTTTACAGATATATACTCAATTACATTATTGTATACTTTAGTTCAACTCTTTAATATATGCTAGAGTAGTTTTACAATTCCCGTGTGCCGGCTTTTGATAATCAATTCCTGTCACGCTTTAACTATATTGTTTTATAATGTCTTACCATATTTGATGAAATTTTCGTCTTATTATGAGATAATATATGGGTAAGAATTTAGCTGCGTTTGGATTTTTTTCCCACTTTTGATTTAGTAACGAGTTAGGGTTGGTTTGATAATACTGCAACTTTTGTCGAAGTCATTATTAGCTGAACTATAAAAGTAGAATCTAAAAAACTAATTATTGTTAAAAAATTGGTTTGAGGCAATTAATTATTTTAGAATCAAGTAAAAAAACAGAGTCGATCACGGATTTTGACTCATAATTTGAAAACTGACATCCAGAAGCATGACCAAACTTGCTAATTGATCTCAATCATATTACTAAAAGAGAGAACTTATTGTCATCACTAATTGGATGAAGTTCATTTTTCGGGTTCAAAGATTTGTAATCCTTATCCAAGTCTTCGGTATTATGAACCAGCACTTTGTAATTTTGACCACTTTTTCAAATATGATGACAAATTGTTTTTGAATGATTTTATTAGTACTTTACGCGTTTTTCAAGCCCTTTTTTATTTTGGTGATTAACTCTGAAAAGTGGAAACAGCCCTACTAAACAACAATAACAGCTAATATTACTCTGTAAAACTACTATGATTCAATCATAGTAATGTGTTGAATTAGGTATAGAACAACATGGATAGGGATTTTTTGATTTGATGTCAATAAGATACTTGAGGGCTAAACATACTGTGATATGTGTTTAGCAACTATATGTTTGTCTCATTTCAAGTTTATGTTATGTATGTGGCTTTACATTGGAGAATATTTTGATAAAGACTTGCATTCTTATCTTATATCAATGATCAATAATATTAAAGAGGAAAATATGAACCGCCACGACCACCACACGTTTTCTCATGAGAATCTGGCGACTGAGAAGGGAAATACATTGTGATAAAAGTTTGAATAAAGCTCATTTTGCTTTGGTTATTTAATCAATTGATAAAGCTATGATTTTTGTTTGTCATTGTCAAGTACTTCTGTTTCAGTTCATTATTCCCTTGATAGGTATAATTTGTAGTTTTATTGCCTTTTTAAACAAAATTCAAGATGCCAATATATATGTATATATGTATGTATTTTTCTCCAAATGGAACATATTGTGGAAGTAATCAAGTTACTATTGGTACGTAACGTAAGATTGTGGCGTTTTGAAAATTGCAATTAGCATGTAAACAGGAATATTCTAGAGCTAGCAAACCAATTAGGAATTCAACAATTGTATTTATTTTAATAAAGTAAGGTTAGTGATGCCTTTGGAAATGGTTTGGTGGTTTTGAGATAAACGTACGTGTTCTTCAATGGGCACTTCACGAGTGGGGTTTTGGGTCATTTTTTGCAAGGGAATTAAGATGGTCCAATATACAAGGCCTCTCTATAGCACTTGTGAATCACCCTAGAATATGAAAATAAGGGAAAGTGTCAGTAAATGAAGAGAGAAAAGTTGATGAAGCTCAGGATGGATTAAGGAGGTGGAATTAGTCAATGAAAGAGAAAGCAAGCTTGTCCCGTGTGATGAGGATCGTAGGGAATGAGAATGAGTTGGTCTTGGATCACATGTTAATCCCATATAGATATAGGAAGAGTTTCCAGTTGGAGAAGATAAACATGACTCTATATATGACCAATCCTTTTTTTTTTTTTATGTATATATTTTTTCTAATTTTGTTAATGATGTATGACCAATTTATTTGGGGACATAGTGACAAAGAAATGGACAAATTTCTCTCTCAATAATTTGTTTTTGATAGAGAACAACAGAACAAAAGAAAGTAAAGTAAAATGAATAACTAAATGAGAAAGACTTTTGCAGCGTGGGACCTCCATCAATGAAAAGTGATTTTTTTTATTATTATATTTATTTTTTTAGAAGATTTACTTTAAAAATAAATAAGTTTGATGATCGAAAATCATGCTCTATTAATTAGGCAAACACACTATTATTCTTTTTCTTTTTTCTGCAAATAAGTATTGAGCCATCACAACAACATTTGTGTATATCTTGTACGCTACTTCAACAGTACTACGGAATTATCATGAACTCCTCTTTACAAAGGCACGCGTCTGAATTTTACTGATTTCCATGTTCCATGTTGCTTTCCCTTTAAAAAAAAAAATAATAATAATAATAAGCAGAGAAATTTCTTTAGTACCCCACATATTTATTAGAAGTTTCACTTCGTTTGAAACCAAGACTGGTTCGCAGCAATATTTATATTCCTAATGTTTATAGTTAAAATGAATAATGTCCCAGCGTGACCACTCGATACGTATAAGAATTTAATTCATTTTGTAGCCTAACTTTAACTATACCAAATATTGTTGTGTTATATTAATAAATATAAAGTAAAGGTTATAGATCTGAGTCTCATTTCTCGTCTGCTACCAAAAGTTCCAAGCCATAAATGCTGAATAGTGGTCTGGCTATATATTAGGCCAATTCTTTTATATGTAAATGGTTTTAATAAACTAAACTTGGATTTTCTGCAATTTATAATTAATTTTCAAAGCTCGTACTTAATTTCAAATTCATGCATTGCATGGGACACGTAGACGGTATATAATTTCAACTTTCAATAGCTTTAAATTAAAAGCGTCCAGATTAGATTATCCATTAGAGTGGTAATTTAATATTTTGTATTTACCATTTTTTTTCTCCTTTATGGGGAATAAGTTAAAGTTCAGAATGAGGCAGCCGACGTCGTTCGCATATTTTCTTATGTGTCACTCAAAGTCATGCTAATCCAAATAACAATGTTACGGGACGAGAAGTCTTTGCCATAAAAAATGCCCAAAATGACGTGATTTATGCTCATTAGTTACAAAATACAATTATTAAATGTAGATGTTATCGTTTTATCTAATATATAATTATCACATCATTTCAACTTACTATTTTTTTGTCAAAAAATTGGGTGAGTTGCAAAAATAGATCAAAATTAAATGTTTGTTTTAAATGATAGTCTATGTTTCAAAAAATTAAAAAAATAGCAATGTTACGAATTGTATAACAGAAAAGTGTCACACAAAATATAACACATCTGTAAACATTTGTAAGATATTATTTAACACTTCAAAAAATAATGAGTAAACTTAAAGTGCTACAAAATATCTTACAAATATTTACAAATGTATTATATTTTGTGTGACACTTTTCTATTATACAATTCGTAACATGGCTATTTTTTTTTAATTTTTTGAAACATTGGCTGTATTTTAAAAACTAATTTTTTTTTGGCTATTTCCTACGATTTCCCTAAAAAATTCTGATTATATCTATACAAACGCCCCCTAATGTTGTGTTATTGTTGCAATTTGCACCCTAATATTTAAAAACTATCATTTTTGCCCCCTAAAGTATTAAAAACTTATAGATATGCCCCCTCTGTCATAATCCGTAAAAAAATAGATTAAATTAATAACGTAACATTAATCTGTTGGCGCCTGTACACATTTTTAAAGATCAACTGCCTTTAAATTAAGAAAATTATAGTAATTAATTTTATATTTATTTTCACAAACACGCTCTTATGTTGTCTTTTTTTCTTAACTGCACCCCGATCTTTTAAAATTTTGTATTCATACTCCCTGATTTTATATATTTTTTATCTTTAAAAATTTGACGGGCGCCAACAGATTAATGTTTCGTAATTAATTTAATCTATTTTTTTACAGATTGTGAAAGAGGGGGCATATCAATAACTTTTTAATACTTTAAGGGGCAAAAATGATAATTTTTAAACGTTAGGGTGCAAATTACAATAATAGCACAATATTAAGGGGCATTTGTATAGATAACCCTTATTTTTTCTCTAATCTAAATGTCGCAAGAAATATTCACGGAATACCTTTAACGATTTGCCCTATAACCCTCGAACCATCAAGTAGGTGTGTGTCATCATAGTCTCATCGAAATGTGCTAACGATGAGGATATATTGGGGTGTGATATGTTGTATTTTATAACGAGAATTGGGCTCGTAAATACAACATTACATTTGATATGTGTAACATTCAGACTTTTGACCACAACTTATAACAATAGTCGACTATCTCTAGACCACTAGATTTCATATATTTTGATCTTCACTGATTCTAAGCTTAAATTATTTGAAGTATTATAAAGTAAAAATTAACTATATGTTATTATATATTATATGAAAATGTCTCAAATTATAAACTAAAACGATAAATGTGACGGTCTAAAATCGCACCTCATCATTACAATGCAAAGCAATGGGCAATTTGTAAAATGATCATAAATGAGTAACATGTACTGTCCGAGAGATGTATCTAGTTGTTAATATAGGACCCAAGGCACATGCATATGCACCATAAAATTGTACTTTAACCAAAATGCTCTTGAGACTATTAATTAGAACTACTCGTGAATTTGATCGATTCTCTCTTAGATCCACTACTATTTATCAAATTATAAATCACCACATCACCAAAAAGGGGAAAAAACATGTAAGGTTGAACACTAGTGATTTTCGAATGATTTGCTAATATATCTTTTGACTGTCAAAAGCATATTTATGATGGATCTAAAAACTTGAAGAATTAACAGCTATTATTATTGGGACAAGATGGTGTGTCGTTTCCATTTGAAGCTGTACATACAAAACAATTATCCACCAACTAATAGAGAAAACTCAGTGGTAACCGAATAGCTTCTCAAAAACTCAGATAATAATAAAATCTCTCATATATAATTCCAACAATGGCTGATTTACAGTCGCTGAGTGAACAGATGTAAGGCCATTTTCTAAATTTCTTTTTTTTTTTAAAGCATTTATTTGGAGGTTGAGATGTCTATTTTTAGAATGAAAAAGAAAAAGAAGTGCAAAAACCAACCCCATTATAAGGTCACTAGTCCGAGTCCATTGAGAAACAACACCAAGAAAAATTCAGTGGCAAGTAAATTAATGTGGTCCGGATTAGACAATGTGTATATTATAACCCTTTACTTTTGATATAATTATATATATATATATATATATATGTATGTATTGTCATGGGTCCGAATCTAATAAAGCCTATTGCTTGGTAATAATTCCCATTACCATCCAAGAGTAAAACAACAAAAGTCCTCAATTTTTTTTATGGTGGACAGTCAATTTTTTCCAACTCATTTTTGTATCACGTGACTCGCAGAATACAGTTGTGTTTGTACTAAATATATGCAGTAGGGTTATTAATATATATACTATGCAAGCTCTAATTGGGGGGTTGAAGTTAATCTAATTTAATTTCTTGTGAACCAATAAATATGCCTTAAGACTCAAAACAAAATATAGACGTTTAATTCATGGAGCACTAAACTAGTAATTCGTAATGTCTAAGACGTAGTCAATTACGATCTCGTTTTTTGGCTGCAAAAAGAAAACTCCAATATACGTACTAACTAGCTCTATACTTATTTTAGGTAATTAAATATTATATATATATATATATATATTTATATATATGTGACCATGTCATCACGTATCTGCTAAGTTTAGTAGTACCCTACCACAGTCATGTTCATATTTAGTACATTTATCATCTGACATATGATCTAACTTGAGAAGTGTATTTCTATATACGCATTAATATTTGCAATCTCAGAACTCAGTACTTATCTTCCACGCTATGTTGCCACGCTTTTTTTTTTTTTTTTTTTTCTGCTAAAAGGTTCTACGTTGTGTTAATTCATCAGTTAAACCGCTGAACCTAACTCCAATATCTCCATATACATATACATATACATATACATATATATATATATATGTATGTGTGTGTGTTAGCTTTTTAGTGCACGCGCGTCGTACCGGCATCTAGCCCTTTTTATTTAGCTGAAATCTATAGGTTATGAGCCATCTTCAATATACATTGAAGATAATGTTTGCTAAAGCATCTCTAACAATGTCCAAATTAAAAGGTAAAATTATAAAATAAAAGATAAAAACCTGATAGGGTACTTTCAATATAGAAACGATAAAATTATGCGTATAATTAAGAGAAATTATAATGAATACCTAGTTTTTAACAATTAATTTAAATTATTACTCAATTTTTAAAAAAAATATAACCAATTACCTAAGTGATTTAATTATAACTTGTACACTAATAGTTGTTGATAATTAACTTAGTTAATTAACTTAGTTACTAATAATATGTGCACTAATTATTCAATGATTTTAAAAGTTTGAGTCCATAGTAGTTCTTCCCCATAAGTTTTTTATTTTTATTATTTAAAGTTGAGTGGAATCAATAATAAATTTGGACATATAAAGTGGGGATTAAAGAGTGTTGGTCCACATGGTAGAGATGTGGGAGTGGAAGTGGGGCTAGGATATTGAATAATTTTGATACCGAAATTTATTGTGGAGAGCGAACCCACGTCCCAAGACTTTGACAAATTGGTCCGAATAATTGTACGTTCTATTTTAGGCTTCTAGCAACTGTAGATATTTTAAATAATACAAAGTAATAGCATTATGAGCCACTAATTGATTATGGGGGCGCCCTCTACAAAGCTGGACACTCAACTATATATTATTATTATTAGAACAATATCATAAAGATTCTCTGAAATTTTATGTTTATAATTTAATTTTGTGATAATACAAATTTTATTTTTTTAAATAAAGTAAAATTATATTTTATTTTAACTTTCAATTATAAGTTCTTTTCGAATAGTTTAACATTAAAATATGTGGATATTTCAAAAAATAAAAAATGAAAAATTATAAAAAAAATGTTTTTTAATTAAAAAACTAAAAGAAAATTTTTTAGAAAAGTTTAAGAAAATAGCAACTATTTACAAAATGATTTTAAAAAACTTAAAGAATAATTTCTAACTAGTGTCAGAAACTTTTGACAATAATTTTATGTGTATTTTTATTATTGTCATAAATTTCTTACATATTTTATGATTAGTTTTTAAATTTTTTGAAACTTGTAGCTATTTTTTAAAAATATATAATTTAAAATTATTATTTACTTAACTGACCCTAAGTGTTACATAAGGTTAGACAAACTTGAAATTTTGAAAAAATAAAAATCATATTTTTTTAAGACAAAAAAAAAAATCCATATTTCTTCTTACAATTATTACTGTTATTTAAAGAATACTTCTGTGATGAGTTTTTTTTGTAGTGAGAAATAATTTTAGACCGTCGAATTCACTTTTCGATGAACCCTGCATCTTAAAAATATAAATCTGAC
Source organism: Boehmeria nivea var. tenacissima (assembly GCA_018132145.1). NCBI lineage: Eukaryota > Viridiplantae > Streptophyta > Magnoliopsida > Rosales > Urticaceae > Boehmeria > Boehmeria nivea. The sequence goes on from CM030874.1 coordinate 16,075,736, forward strand.
CATTCAAAACTATTTCACATCACAAAAAAAAAAAAAAAAAAAACCACTATAAAATTTCCCATTATAAAAAGAGGCTTTATGAATCACTTTTGTTTGAAGATAGAGCGTGGACTGGTTCAAAAGTTTGCCTGCAACGTACATGAGGCCGAAGAAATTAAACCTTCTCGCACGCTATGCACTTGATTATTTATCCTCTCTTTTGTATTTTTCTGCTCATTACTAAGCATGCAAAACCGGTTATAACCGACCGACCGGATTGTTTTTTCCGGTAATTAACCGGTTAATTAACCGGTGTTAACCGGTTGAAATTTCCGGTTATTAACCGGTTATTAACCGAAAATTTCCCCGGTTAATACCGGTTAATTAACCGTTTGGGTAATTTTTTTTTTAATTGTTTATATATTTTAGTTTATAAGTTTTATTTATTTTAATTTTGTTTTATAAGTTTTAATGTTGTTTTGAAAGTTTTATTTGTTTTATAAGTTTGATTTGGTTTAATTATTTGATATGGAGTTTTAAATTATAATGTTTAAAATTAAGTTCTAATTTTTAAGGTTTATGATAAAGTGTTATAAATTATAATGGTAATTGATAACAAAATTTTATTGATAAATAATCAATCAATAAATTTGTTTACATACTTCTGTTGATAACTAAATATTAATTACAAAAAAAATTTATACTAAATTGTCTGAATAAATAATGAATGAAAGAATAGGATAAAATACAATTGTTTTACATATGATAAGAACAAAAAATTAAAAAGACCGATACCAATGTCGAAAATTGGAGGGGGGACGTTTGGTTGGGCGGGGGCCGTGCGACATCACTGGAGCGTCCACTCTTCAAGCTGTTCAGCTAGGTCGGCGTTTGCTTGTTCGATCGTGTTTTGCATGCGCATCCGAGCTAATTCCCAGTCTTTTACCAATGTCAGAATCTCCACCATCTTTGGCGTTAGTCGGCTTCGATGAGGATCTAAAATATTACCGGCCATGCTAAACGCAGATTCTGAAGACACTGTAGAGACGGGTATGGAGAAGATGTCGCGAGCCAACGTCGATAACACTGGAAATTGGCCTGAATGATTACGCCACCACCTGACCAAATCCAGGTTATCTGAACCTGCGTCCGTGAATCTTGTATTCAAGAAGACGTTTAGTTCGTTGTGCGACGTTCCTCCTGAGGGGCTGACGCTTGACGGCGACTCCTCTTCATCCTGTAAGTCTTCCCGAACCAACCTCCAACTAGCTGAAGTCGGCGACGTCTTCTCAGTAGGAGCCTGATCTGAAGTGACCCCGAACCGCAACTCATATACACTGTACGCCTCTTGCAAGGCTGCAGCGTGGTCATCCACTGCGCTCACGTAATCTGGGCCGAGTTTTCTTGTCAACACTTTTAAAAATTGCTGCAGGCCCTTATATCTATTACGCGGGTCTAGTAGGAAGGCAAAAGCGTAAAGATGCGGTAAAGGATAAAAATATTTCAGGAACTTCTCCAGCATCTTATTTACGGCCCCTGCCAGACGTTGGTGGTTCTTGTATTTCTTGAAGACGTCGCCGATGATGACCAGTTGGTGCACGACAATAGGAGTAGTAGCTCGCGAAGAGGACGAAAAAATATTGGTCGCTTCGTAGAACACATGAAAGAACCCGCAGAGCAGCGTAGCGTCTTGCCAATGCCGTTCGTTGAGCAGAGAGCCTTTCCGCTCATTGTTGTACCAAACGGTGAAGCTCTCTGCATAAGGAATTATACTTTGCAGCATGAGGTAAGTTGAATTCCATCGAACAGGCATGTCGTTGGCTATCATCTTCGGTCTTAGCCCATTTAATTCGCACGCTCTCCTCCATCGGGCCTCACGCTGGTGGGACCCGTTTAAATAAATTACGGCATCCCGAATATCTTTAAGCGTGGAGTCCAATTCCTTCATACCATCTTGAACTACAAGATTCAAGATGTGTGCGACGCAACGGCTGTGGAAGAAGTATGGGTAGGAAATCGGGTTCAAAGCCCCTCGGAGAATATTGATTGCTCGGTCGTTGGCGGAAGCGTTATCCATAGTGATTGAGATAACTCGTCCTGTAACGCCGTAATCATTAACGACAGCTAATATCTCCTGAGCTATCATTTCTCCACTGTGGCCTTCTTCCATGGCTCTAAACCCAATGATTCTCTTCTCGACGTTCCAATCTCTATCAATATAGTGACAACAAACGCCGATGTAGTCGTGCGACGCCCCACTCGATCAAATGTCGCTGGTCAATGCCACCCGTTGGCTTGCCTCCACAAAGCCCCCGATCAACTCCGTCCTTTTCCACTCATACCACTTGACAAAGTTGGCCCGAGTAGTCGTTCGACTCGGACGCTGATAGTCTTTTAAGAACGATAGTTGTATGAGCTCCTCCCAGGCTGGATTGTCAGCAAAGTTAAGCTCCAAGCCCTGCACTGCGATGAACCGAGCCAGTGCTTGTCTGTGCACTTGTTCGTCGTATAACACCCCTGACGACGGCCCGGCTTCGCCGACCGCACCCTCGGCTGGCAGAGGATTCCCGTTGTCCAATTTAACACATCTGTCAATGTGATATTGGAGGTGGCTAGTCCCTCGATGTGATTCGGCCCTATATTTTTTCTCGCAACCCTTACATGTGGCCCACACCATGATGCTGCCGTCTGATTGCCGTTCTTCTGTTCGCGTCATACTGCGCCAAACATCAGACTTCCGTCTCTTCCCACGCGTACGTCGGGCGCCGACTTCGTTGTTATCGTCGGCATTGCCCCCGGCATGTACTGCGGCGGGAGCGGCCGGTGGTTGGAATGGCGATTGCGGAGCCGGCGGCGGACGTAGCTGAACGGTCGGGACAGGCGGCGGACCGGTGTGGGCCGGAACCGGGAAACTGAAGTCCATTGGCGGCGGCCTAAATTGCGGTCTCCCGCCCGCAAACTGCTCAAATGAAGGAGGCCGATGTGACGAGCTACTTGCCTGCCCCGCTTGTCGGCCTAGCTGCAGACTAGTCGATGGAGCATACAATCTGGTCTCCGCACGATCCAGGACGCTATCCGTGTAGTCGGGCAACGGCCTTGGTGGGCCACCAAATAAATAAGTGCTCTGCTGTTGCATCGCCTCAATCCATGGATCTTGGACTTGTGTTTGGCTAATGTGTGTATCCTGAGTCTCGTCGTCGCTGTAGGCGGCCTGCGAGTCTTCGTACGGATACGCCATACTGCTAAATTTATAGCAAATAAAAGAAAAAAGTGTGTTACTATTTAATAAAATAAATAATGACAATAATGACTTATTTCATTAATAACCGGATTAATAACAAATGCAACTAACAATTACTAATTTAAGTCTAATGAGATAAATAAAATAACAACTAATAAACGAATAATTACTAATTTAACCGTAATGAGATAAATAAAATAACAACTAATAAACTAATAATTACTAATTTAACCGTAATGAGATAAATTAAATAACAACTAATAAACGAATAATTACTAATTTAAGAATAATGAGATAAATAAAATAACAACTAATAAACGAATAAAATAACAACTAATAAACGAACAACTATCGATTTGAATGTGTATTATTGTTTATTAAACCCGGGTAAATTACATAAATTGACCTTTAAATATCATATTCATAGAAATAAAATATAATTACTTAATAGAATATATTAACATATCTTTTGCACAAATATATGCCGAGAAAACTCTAACAATGAAAAATAAAATAGCCAAAAACAAGGTAAACAATGCCTAATCATTCACCAAAACTAAAATAATAGGGCATAACAATACTTTGGAAGAAATCTAAAAAATTAAAGTTCATAATCATTCATATTCGACAAACACAACCACAAACACAAAACTAAAAAAACAAAACAAAACTAATAATTACTAATTTAACCGTAATGAGATAAATAAAATAACAACTAATAAACTAATAATTACTAATTTAAGTCTAATGAGATAAATAAAATAACAAATAATAAACTCCTAAAATAAGAACTACTAATTTAACTAGAATGAAATATATAAAACAAGTTAACAAGTAGTTAAATAATAAGTACTAATTTAACTGTAATCAAATAAATAAAATAACAAGAACTTAAATAATAACTACTAATTTAATTATTTAACTTTAATGAAATAAATAAAATAACAAGAACTTAAATAATAACTACTAATTTAAGTCTAGTGATATAAATAAAATAACTAATGCTAAAAAACACTAAATTAAAAACTATTAATTTAACTAATTGTGTAACTAATTTAACTAAGAAAAAACAAAACGTATATAAGAAAGAAAAAATTTAACTCATTTTCTAACTAATCATAAAACTATATTTCAGTAAATATTATATTATGAAAACTAATCATAAAATATATAACTAATTATAAAACTAATTTAGTTATTAGTTATTAATAAACAATAACACTTAAAATTAAAAAATGGTGCAAAACTTACATACAGCAGAGAATGAAGCCGGCAAAACTTAAGTGAAGTGAAGAGAAAATGAACTTGCAGCTGAGAAAGAAATCCAATTTCTTTGGCGAAGATTTAAGTTAAGTGATGTGAGAATGAAGTGAAGAAACCGGATTTTATAGCAAAAAACTAACATTTTTTTATTCCTACACTACACTATACATTCACGGACATGGTCAAAGTTATATTCACTTCACTACACTGCAATGCACGCCACACTGCACACCACAGTCGGCGACTGCACCTCGCTGCACAAGGCCGAGCAGGCGAGCACCACTGCACACACCACTGCACTCACTGCACACACCACTGCACTCACTGCACACACCACTGCACCTCCCTGCACACACCACTGCACTCACTGCACACACCACTGCACATGCCGACCACCTGCACTGCACCTCACTTTTGAAAAGAAAAAAAAAAAAAAAAGAAGTGGCATGACTAAAAATAGTTGTAATAGTGCGGTGGAAATCCGGTGGAAATCCGGTGAAAAGTTATTGCCGAAAAAAACGGTTAAAATCCGGTTAATAACCGGATTTTTACCGGCGGTTAAAATCCGGTTATTAACCGGATATTAACCGAAAAATTTTCGGTGATAAATTAAGCAATCGGTTAATTGTATCGGATTTGCATGCTTACTCATTACCATATGTTTGGTTTGGCCATTTTGGCCATTCCATCCCATTTATTGGGATGGAAATGAGATGGAAAAAATGGTTTTAAAAATGGTTTGGAATAGTTTGAAAATGGTTTGTAAAAATGATGTAAGAATGGTTTGACTTTGCTAATTTCGAGGTGATATGAATGGTTGAGATTTAAAGATATTGTATAGGGATTTGGAAAGTTGAAAAAAATGGTTGAAAAAAAATGGAATGGAATGGAATAGTTTGAATGATTTGAAAAGTTGAAAAAAATGAAAAATGGGAATGGAATGGGATGGGAGAAATGGGTTATACAAACATAAATGTGTCGGAGTTGTCTCATCGAGAAAAGACCGTATGTAATACTTTTTGTTGCAAACAATTAATTATGTAATGATAATACATATATACGGCATGAAAAAATGACCCACATTATAAGCCAAAAAAAAAAGGGATCCACATATAAGCAATGATGTCGCTATAATTAATTTTGGTGATGTCAATAATCACCTTGTTAATAAAAACTTATTGAAACTTCCAACGAAAAATCATGGCTGATTACACATAACTATGCGAACTTTCAAATTATAATATTTATCGGAGGAGCTAAATGCAATGTCTACGTATAGATTAATCTATTATCTAATTAGAAAAGATAAAAATCATAAAACGATTGATCCAACTTCCAAGCATAGTTTACTATAATTAAAGCAATCATATTACAATGAACACATTGATGACATCACTAATTCATTCATTTCTTATCAATTTTGGATTGCAATTGTATGGCCATATGTATTTGTACGGAGAGAGCGATAGCATTATCGATTTTTGTTGGGACAAAAATTAAATAAAATTTTCCATTTCAAAAAAGTTACGTACAAGAATGTACTAATACACTACATGATTTTAGTATAGGATGTAAAAAAAAAAAAGGCCGATGTAATAATTTTTTTTATCATCTTTACATTAATCTGTTTTATAATTACATCACTCTTTACTAACACTATGACAAGTATTAATACAATTTACGTATTCCTCCAATAATAATAAATACATGCATGGTCAAATAGAGTGGCTCATATAGTTCGTGGAACAGGACTACCTCTACATGTTGTTTCAGAAATTTGCCAAAATTCCCAGAAAAAAAAAAGAAGAAAATTTCCAAAATTTGCCAATTGTAATGCAGAAATATCAGACCAACTAATATTATTGAGAGACAAAAGGAAACTAAAAACGAGCTTCGCTAGCCAGCCAGCCAGAGAAATTGCAAAAGAAATATTCAAAGGGGAACAAAGAACAAGTAATTAGCTAGCCAAAAGCCGGCCAGGAGGCACAAGTCTCAATACACAATAGCACAAAACATGTGCTTGTTACAATATACCTAATTTACATAACCCAAGCCGGGTCTCAAAAAGAGAACAAAAACGTGGTGTCTCTCTGTATGACTAATATTGTTAAAGCCATCAACTTTGAGGGTGCTTTAGTCTCTACTATTCCAAATGGTGGTTTATTCTAAATACAATTAACTTATAACTACACAATAAGAGAAAAGTATACAAAACAATGTATACATATTTTCATATAACGAGTAATTTGGTAATAACACATGTTAAACATAACTTTGCATTTTGTAATTCTCTTAGTGCAACAATGTGATTGAGTAAGGTTATTAGCACAAAAGAAAAGAAATATATGGTTATTTATAATTATGGTTGGGAAGATCCATTCATTGTCTCAAATTTAATCCTTATGTGATTGTGATATGGTGTAACGTTGAGAAACTATTCCAACACTCTTCAAAATATTTAAATCTATTTAATAATATATTATTTTTCGACAAAAAAAAAAAACAAAGATAAGTAAATGATATATACTAATTTTCAAAGAGAACATTGAGCAAATGACAGGTAAGCATAAAATGATAAGAGTATAGACTAATTATCAAATTCATATTTATTATGAAATGAGACGATACTTTTATTATTGTCAATTGCTTTCTCAAGTCTCACCATTATCATTATTATTAATTTGTTTAAGTTCACGTTAAGTTTTAAAGTAAGCTAAGCATCAGGAGAAATATTTTGTTTGTAAATGATCAACAAGTTTTATGCATCACTTTAATCTGTGTCATGAAATTTAATTTCGTAACATTAATAATTTGCGTAAGCGAGCATTATCTCCTTCTTTTAACTTTTGACCTTCAAAATGTCTTTAAATAAGTCCCTTATCTTTGCTATTTATAAGGCGTAACTACTTAGACGGTTAAGTAGTTAATATTTAAAGATACATATCTTAGTTCAATTTTCAAAGAAATAGAAAAAAAACAAATTTGTAAAAAAAGAACAATTTACTGTGTAGAGTAATTCTTATTCTGTATTATAGTAAAAAGTAAACTTATAAATTACAAGTGCAACACAAATAGATAACGTGTAAAAAAATAGATCATATTCTAATTCTCATTAATAATTTATACGACAATCACTGCATTTAAGTAGTTTTTAACATTTACACAATTGATTAACAAAAGGTATATCATTTTATTATTTTATTTCGAAAAACAAAAGAGAGAATCATAGCATAATTTTTTTGTTTTTGATTATGATATTTTTAAAAATAAAAGGGTAAAACGAACTTAAACAAAAAGAAAAAAAAAAAGAAAAAAAAAAGAGCATAAGTTAAGGTAAAGCATGTGAGAAACTGGGAATGAATGTGATAGGACGGCGCTATAAAATATAAATCGAGAGAGATAAGCCCGCCAGCCTCCTCCGCGCTACACAACAAAGCAAATCCCGAAACTCTTTCAATCAAACCCGATATTTCGCTCTCCCAAACCGAAACCGAAATTTTTTTTTCCCACCCGAATCCGATATCTTGCTAAAGTTGAATTCTTACGTCGTCTCGGCCTCTCGGGTCCTTACTCGCACATTATACGACCAGTTGACGAACCCACTTTTTTGTCAATAAAAAAAAAAAATAAAAAATCACCGCTTTTTCCATTGCCACGCGCTTTCTTACATCTTTGGTCTTTTAAACCTATCTTCTGGACTCGGAACCAAAGTTCTTGCTTTACCTCTCTCTCTCTCTAGAATAAATATATACATACACACACATACCAAAGTTCTTGCTTTTCCTCTCTCTCTCTCTAGAATAAATATATATTTATATATACATACACACACACATATATATACAAAAGTGTCGGCATAGAGATATTCCGTATCTGGTTCGCGTTGTTCGAGATATGAATGGACGGTGGCGATTCGATCGGATGGGGACGGTGACGTTGGCGGTGGTGTTTCTCTTGCTGCTTCACCTGAATTTGAGCTTTTGTTGGTCTCTCAGTAATGGAGGTTTGTCGCGAGTTTGGCTCTAGCTCTCTGTTTGTTGTATATACAGAGGAAATGAACGGAAAGTAAGGTTTGTTGTGTGTTTGTTTGGACGCAGGTTTAGCGTTGTTCAAGCTCGGGGATGGGGTTGTCCGTGACAAGTTTGGGGCTTTGGCGAATTGGAATAACGACGCCGGAGAAGTCGCCGAAGACGCGTTTTCTGGTCGGAAAGTTGCGGCCTTGTGAGTGATTTTTTTTTTTTTTTTAGTTTTATTTTTGGTTTTGAGTTTTTGCTTCTCGGACGTAAAAAAAAAAAAACTTAGAATAGCTCAAATCGAGTTAGAAAATGCGAGGAGAGCTTGGTTTCGAGTTTCTGTGGTTGAATGGCATAGTAGTGCCATAATTGGTGACAATATTATTATATCTTCGCAAAGAAAAATTTTCAAGATTGAATCAGTTTTTGTTTAAGGTAATCTTGTTTTACCAACTTGATCTGTAAGATTGAGCGTGATATGAAGAACATTGATTCTGTTGACTGTCTTGACTTCTAATTTGCAATTCTAGACTTACAAACACAGTTGAGTAAATTTTATGTTGTAACTCAATTTTTTGGGTTTCACTATAGATCTTAATTCGAAACGTTGAAACATAGGATTGTGGTGACATGTTGAAGGGAAAAGAACAGTTTTGGCCTTTTCATATCTCATCTTTCAGAAATTTGAGTATGCTTTATTATGGAATTCTGAACTCAGATTTAATCATCTTGTAGGGAGATTAGTGAACATGGAGATATTGCTGGCCGGAGGATGCTTCAAGGGGCACGCCACCTGAGACCATCCCAGGCCAAAAGGGGTAATCGCAACCCAGGGGCTCGACTACCATCATCACGGAGCCCCTCTTCTACGTCGCCGCTTAACCGGGTCTCATCACCATCGCCATCGTCAAATTTCCCTTCACCATCTCCGCATGAGTCACCAATATCGTCCCCGTTGCCATCACCTCAGATTAAGCCAACCGTAGACACTCCACTTGCAGTAAACCGACCAGTTGTTGTCCCAACACCAGGATCATCGTCACCTTCGCCCGCTTCAACCCCAAAGGATACCCAGAGAGGGCATCACAGAATGTTGATTGTGGCGGGTGTTCTTAGTGGTGCCTTTGTCTTATTGATTTCAGCTGTTGCGTTTGTTTTCTTCAGAAGCAACAAAGTTGTTACTGTAAAACCATGGGCAACAGGGTTAAGTGGGCAACTACAGAAAGCATTCGTAACAGGTCGATCTTCTTTCTATAGATTAGCTAGACAAAAATTTACAAAATGCATATAACCAAAGGTTTCATTAGATTTTTCAAATCAATCTGTTGCTTTTAAGGTCCTTGTTTGTTCATTTTGGAATATGAGATAAAAATCTTATTTAATACATCTAAATATTTTCTTTCTTTTCCCCGAGTTTTCATATTTGAGTTTCTCCATTTCAGGTGTACCAAAACTCAACCGGTCAGAAATTGTAGCTGCTTGTGAAGATTTCAGTAACATAATTGGATCTTTCTCAGAGGGCACTGTTTACAAGGGAACCTTGTCAAGTGGGGTTGAAATAGCTGTGACATCAAGTGCAGTGAAATCTCGTGCAGATTGGTCGAAAAGTTCTGAAGAACAGTTCAGAAAGAAGGTATACAGCACTAGTTTTGCTAGGCCTTTTTGCATTCAAAATCTATGTCCAAATGTAGATCTCATTATTGATGCACTTTTTGCCCTCTCAGATAGAAAAACTGTCCAAAGTGAACCACAAGAACTTTGTGAACCTCATTGGCTTCTGTGAAGAAGAACAACCATTCACGAGGATTATGGTCTTTGAGTATGCTCCGAATGGAACACTCTTTGAGCATCTACACAGTAAGTGTCTTCATAAATTTATTGGTTATTTGCTCTTATATTTCCAGGTCCTTTGTGTTACAATGTTCATTTATTCAACTTGCATGAACCAGCATAAAATCATAAATTAATAGTAGTATTCTCTATTCTGACATTAACAAGAAGCATAGTGTATAAGTTAACTTTCTGAGTCCAGTACAAAACCTCCGGTGTTTTCCATTGATTGACTGAGGTCATCTTCTGTTTGATGATTGATGAAACATCTTAAAATTGAGCTGTATCTGTCTCTAATAATGAAAATTATATATTGGCAGTAAAAGAAGCAGAGCACTTGGACTGGGGAATGAGACTACGAATAGCTATGGGCATGGCATACTGCCTAGAGCACATGCACCAACTAACTCCTCCCATAGCCCATAGGGACTTGCATTCTTCGTCCGTGTACTTGACTGAAGACTATGCAGCAAAAATATCGGATTTCAGGTTTTGGAACGAAATGACTGCAGCGAAGATGCAATCAGCTGCCAAGGAGCTCTTGGAAATCCCATCAGCAGATCCAGAAAGCAATGTCTACAGCTTTGGGGTGATTCTGTTTGAAATGATAACGGGCAGGATTCCCTATTCGGCGGAGAACTGTTCGCTTGCAGACTGGGCATCAGAGTATCTTAAGGCCGAGCATTCCTTAAGAGAGATGGTGGATCCGACCTTGAAATCTTTTGACGAACAAGAACTCGAAAAGTTGTTTCAAGTGATCAAAGACTGCGTCCACCCCGACCCGAAGGAGAGGCCGACAATGGTAGAGATAACTGCGAGGTTGAAGGAGATTACTGCTATGGGGCCCGATGGTGCTACACCAAAACTATCTCCTCTTTGGTGGGCGGAACTTGAAATTATTTCTTCAGAAGGAAGCTAAGAGGAGGTTTTTCAATTCCATTTTTTTATGGCTTATTCTTTTACCTTATTACTACTACTATGCAAGTGTCATTTTGCATTGTCTTGCCCGATTATGTGTGGTCATCTTAACCAAGGTGTGTGTAGAGTAAATATGCCTGTATGTACTAATGCTTGCTAGAGGAAATGATATATCTGTACATAACTGAGAGTGTGAGAAATGTAAGCTTCTTTTTTTCTCTCCCTCAAACACTGCCAATTTCGGCTGTATTAAGTTTTAAACTTACTATTTCCGAATATGTCTTCGGAATGAATAAATGTGACATTTATCAACTATTTGTTTCTGAAAGATAAAATGCTTGCTTATCTACCTAGTCCATGCCTGATCTCTTTTCCTAGTTATGTTTCGGTCTTTTGGGGCTTTTACTATATACCCAACAAAAAGAACGTGTAAAATTTTGCAACAAAGTTGAACGAGTTTGAACATTTCCAATGCTTTGTCTATGTACAAGAAAGAGCTGAATCTGCGCTCGTTTCTTTAAGCAAGGCATTCAATGCGCTGTGTACAGATTCTTAACGCTACAACACAAAATCCGAGCTTCCGTGGTCAACAAAGGCTCCGGAATGTGGAAACCTTTTTTTGCTTTGATTTGTTCAGGAATAATAATCTTCATCAGAGTTGTTCGGAAGCTCTTCAACAATCTATCATCCCGTTCAACAATTGCGGTAGCATTGTCTCGTACCATCTTGCTTCTCATTTGTCTTGCAATTTCGAAGCCAGCTTACTCATGCCGAGTTCGTTTTCTGGAAATGTTGCTTTTTTAAGTTAAAGACAATACCCCGAGTTTGTATCCATCACAGCTGAGTGACATCGAGTGGCACACAGCGAATGGCATATGTCACTTTTGAGAAGCTGAACTGTGTGCTCGGTTATAAAGATCGAGAGTTTCCGCGTGGTTGGGGTCCAAGCAGAGAGCTGCTTGACAATCTCGAAGAGCAGAGGTCACATCTCCAATAGCATCGTAGAACGCAGCCCGAAGATGAAGCATTTGCAAGTCAGGCCTGAAACTTAACGCCTTTGTGAGCTCCTCTACGGCTTCGTTCTCCTTTTGGTCATCCATCAGCACTGGGAATGTGCAAGATTCAGTAGATCAGAAAATATTAAAATTAGAGGATAATGAACAGAAAATAGTATAACAGAAGCATCAAAATGTTTGACAACTGTTGCGAAAATTACCGGCTGCCCTGTATCGGTAAGGGTAAGTTCTTATTGGGTCCAACTCCGTTGCCCTATCGAGGTCATACTTTGCCATGTCACGGTCGCAGTATTCTGACCGTTTCTCGTAAGCAGACGCATTGTTTTGCGCCTTCCCTATGAGCTTGGTCATCTCGTCATAGGCAGCCTTTCGTTGACTTCTCAGATGGTAAACGCGCGCCAACCCTTGATGAGCTCTCGTGTGCTTGATGTCAAGGGCATTCTTGTAGCAATTTGCAGCTTGATCCAGTTGACCACAATCCACATAAATACTGCCGAGATTGTTTAGAGCCTGCAACATTTCGTCAAAATTCAGTGCCAAACGAGCATGTAGAACCAAATTGTCACATATCAAACGGTGGATCGTTCTTACCTGCCCTTTTCTCAGACCATCCGAAGGGCACTTGAGAGCTTCTTCAAGAAGCTGAATAACAGAAGACGACGTCTCAGGGTTCAGATTTGTATCTGCCAATACATATGCCTTGAGGAAAAAGCCCTCAAATGACCTCTGCATAGAAATCGACTTCTCGGCTCTAGAGAGGGCTTCTTCGCGATTGCCTGTATCATATAGAATCCATCCTTCATACACCATCCTCTCATGTTCGGAACTAGAATGATTCCTGGCCAACCGCAAACTGCGCATTGCAGCTTTCTGACAGTTTAACCTGAAATAGTCATTGATGTTGTAAACAGTTGCACCACTGATATAATGTCTAATGCTTTCTAAACACCAAACACACTACGCTTAAATGAATTGAACACATTTTATTTTCCATAGACTTGACACATACAAAGTACAAACCGTGACGATATAACATCGCCTATAAACAACCAGATAGAGATACATTTCTACCTATGAAAACATGTGGTGTGAGATTATTTCATAGACTACAAAACAATTAACAAAAGTTTCAGTTGGCCAACACTCAGAGCAAAGACTCAGCTAGAAAAACTTACCTCAAAAGAAGTAGAGATTGCCGAAACCGCAGTATACAGTTTGCAGGGTCACTTTCCAGCATCTGATGGATGATTGCAAGAGAGCCAATGTCATCAACGAGCGACCATCTCTCGTAAAGGTGCATCCAGCAATCCGCCTGGCTCAGCTTCGGGACTCGCCGGCTCAAAACCTCAACCAAGTAATCCCCTCTGACCTTCCCACCAAACATCATGTAATTGGGCTCTAGAGTCAGCACAATCCTAACATCTCTCAAGGCGTTCTCGTAGTCCTCAAGTGCGATGAGGAGCCAAGCCCTCAGCTCAAGGCAGTCGGGGGAGAGCTTAAACCCGACTATCTTGTCAATCTCCAGCACGGCTTCCTGAATTCGCTTCTCTTCCATCTTCAGCACAGCTCTGTACTTAAATGGGAATGAGAGGGTCGGGTCAATCTCGGTGGCAGTGCTCAAATCCGAGACCTTTTCTCTCCCGATGTTGTACAGAGCTCTCTCCTGGTACATCCACCCTGCAGGCTTGTACTCCGACATAACCGAGCTCATTAACTTATAAGCCGAGTACTGCTGTCCCATCTTGTACTTAGCTCTCGCAACGCCAGCCGTGGAGTAAACATGACCCGCCTCAACAGCAGCCTCGAAGCAGCGCTGCGCTGCCATGAACTCCCTCCTCTCGAGCAACACGCAGCCGAGCTGGTGAAACGCCAGCGCCTTCTGCCACCTCTCGGCGGCGCACTCTCCTAGCCTCTTCAGCAACTTCACAGTCGTCTTGGCCACCATGCTCTCCTCCATAGCAACCTGGCTAAGGAAATAGTACAACAGGAAAGAGGCACTGCCCAACACAGCCAATCTCTCCCTAGTCACAGAGCTACACAAAAACTTGATCACTCTCGGCCTGTAGAGACAACCCGGAAGCTCTCTCAGCAAAACCTGCAAGCAAGAAGCCACAAGCAGACCCGCAGACTCCTCCAAACCATACTCAACAAGAACCAAAGCCTCCTCAATCGTCCCAACAAGCGACGCCAAATGGCAATCGCAATCCGATTTCAACTCCTCGCAACAGAACCGATTCGCAAACGCGAGAAGCTCGACGACAATCCTTGGGCCGAACCGGTCCACTCTTCCAGTCCTACTGTACTCTTCCACAGCCCTCATTGCCTCACCAGAAACCCCACTCTGAGACAAGTCAATGTTGCCCATTTTAGCCTCCTTGAAACCCCCACACAACATGGCCTCAAAAGGGCTCGAAAGCCTCGCAATCCTAGCTCTAACGCATTTAATCTCTTCACCACCAACCCAAAAAGACACATCCGTTTCACTCCCAAACCCTCCACTCTGAGTCTCACTCTCACATATCACCACATTAATTGCCTCGTCCCGATCAGGACCACAACGAGGCGATGACGATCGACACTGACAGCGATCGAACGCCGAGTTCGGATCCAACCCACGAACCAAGGCCGCCTTGGGGCACTCGAGAACGAGCCCACCACAGTCCATGGCCGAGTCACCGCTGTCGCCGGCGAGCTCGTCCTCGCGCCGCTCGAACCTCAGCCACGCCGAGGCCACGACCTTGGTGAGCGCGTCGGCGGCGTGGCGGCGCGTCGCGCGGAGGCATCGCCGGAGGAGCTTGGGGTCTACGAGGCCTCGCAGGAGCGAGTACTGCTCGACGCACAGTGACGCCTTCTCGCTCTCCGACGACGCGCTCTCGAATTTCCGGTAGAGCTCCGACAAGGACTCGACGAAGTCGAGTGGCTTCGCGTGTGGGTCCAAGTGGGGTTCGAGTATTTCGGCCGTTGGAAGTCCCAGAGGAAGAAGGAGAGACTCGGAGAGCGAGTTTGACTTCGACGAGTGTTTTTGTTTAGAGTTCGAAGCCAAAGATTTGAGCTTGTTCAGGCTTGGCCTTGGAGTGTCTGCGTTGGGATTAAAGGCGTGGACTTGGGAGCTTTTGAAACGCTCTATGAGCTTAAGGCCACGCATTTCTTCGCATATACTATGGTGGTGAAGTGATGATGATAATTATGAAGATGATGACTGAGTGGGTTTTTTTTTTTTTTTGAGGTTTTGGTTATGGTTGTGGAGCTATAGAGTAACGAGCATGGTTTTTTGTTTTCTCGGGAAAGAAAAGGTAGGTTTTTTTTTTCTTGCTTTCATGGGAGTTTTAGCAATAGATTTTCCTTTTTAAGGATTAAGCAAAGCACTTGTGCTGTGTCATCAGTCATGTGTTTTGGGCTTTTAATGGAGTGGGATTGGATTGGATGGTTGTTTTGGTTACCGAAAGCTATAGAGAGTTTGTGCGTTTTGATTGATTAGGTTGCTAACTCCGGGGGAGAGAGGGAGAGAGAGAGAGAGAGAGAGAGAGATGGAGATTTATTTTAATTTTATTTTTTGGGAAAAGAGAGTATTTTTTGCTAAATTAAAACAAAGCAAAAGAGTTCAGTTCCACTGTTGGAGTGCCCACTTTCATGATGCGTCAACCACTCACTTTCTGCCACGTCATTGTGGATTCGGAAGAAGAAAGGTCCCACTCAAGGGGTTTGGTCAACTTGTAGCATTAGGGATATTTTATCATTTTATTATGAGTCTCTTACAAGCTCTTTTTACTCTCTATTGCTTTCCATTGGTTTCCATTACTCTTTTTAGGTTTAAACTGTCTGCTAAGTAACAATTTTTAAAACACAAAGTTGGATTTTTTTTTTTTAACATGACAAGCAAAGTTATATTAGCATTGAGTAAGGCTGTTCAAGCAACCGAAATTTTTTAAGAGAGTAATAATGTGAAAACTTTTCTTAAGGTAGGTTCCCGGGTCTCGTCAAAACATAACATAACATTAGCTCCTAAAAGTTTAATTATTGGAGGAAAAATTAAAAAGGAAAAAGGTCTGTTTTTGCTAAGGGAAGTGAGAGGAAAAAGGTTTAATTGGTTATTTAGTGCCACGTTATGATCATTTAACTAATCATTGTGCTGCAAGGAAATGTGATTTTTTTTTTAATTTTTTATTTTTAACAAGGATATGTGAATCTGTGATTGAAAATTATCTGGGAATAAATTTTCATATCACTGAAGGCATATTGAATTGGAGCAAAAATAAATAAATAAAGACATTGGATAGGCAATTAGTAGAACTGATTCTTTGAGTTCAACTTTGGGAGTTGTTCGACAATTTTTTGTAAATAACATTAATAAAGTTTGGATTATTATACAATATGTAGACAGCAAACAACCAAATGAAAATGAAATGTGATAAAAAAAAAAACATTGAATTAAAGGCTTAAAGGTTGGTTGTTGATGGTGATAGTGAGTTAGGCAAAGTGATAAATCACCGTCACATGTGTCAGGTTATAAAGCCTGTTTTATGAATCTGTATTATACATGATGAAGTTAAAAGTTAAAAACCAAAGGAGAGAGAGAGAGAGAGAGAGAGAGAGAGAATAATTAGTGTGTAAATGATTAGACATCCTAACCATAAGAATTGTGTTAAGGAAGGATTAGATCTAGACAGACCTTTTTTTTTAATTATTTAATCATTTAGGCTGGATTATTAAACATAACGGTGGCCTTTCTTCCACTTGCAGCTTCTACTCGTGGTTGGCAATTTTGAATAGAAATTATTGATCAAAGGATTAAATAATTGAAAGCCTAAAAATTGTTTAATAAAGACTAATATTTCCAGGATGTTTACAAACAATAGCATGGCTTTATATATATATATATATATATGTATTACTATCCCCGGCAATGGGCAAGGAAGAGATACGAGAATATATGCCAAATCAGGTCACAGTGTTATATATTGGCAAAGAGCCAAGAAATTTCGACATACTCTATGACCCATGTGAAAATTCTGAGGCCCTTTTTTTATCATTATTTTTATTATTTATGTGTCAATACAAATACAATACTAAAGGTCAATTGCAGCAACTGGAACAAACCACCAAAGACTGTTTTCCAATCATGGTTTTTCTTTTCTCAACTCTGTTTTGCATCACAAAAAGTAAAACACAATGCTCAACATACTTACACATACATTCATAGTTTCTTATCAAAGAAACAAATGATGAATTGAAAAGAGTTTTTACTACGAGTTCAATAATGAATGGATTTTAGTTTTTACTACACTGGGAGTCTAATAATGGGTTTTAGTTTGTCCATGATAAATGCAATCAGGTCAAACATGGTGGCTAGCAGAGAAATCAATGAAAACGAGCTTTGAGATTTAGAGGTGGTTCATTAAAAAAAAGGACTTTAAATGCAATGGACATCTTCACGGATACAGATCAGAAAAATTAATAAATGTCACATATTGAACTCCATAACAACCCCATTACAGAGTAGTATCAACAACAACTATTATGATTATTATTTTTTATTTTTTAATTTGAGGGAAGTGTCAACAACTATTATTTAGGTAGTCAAAATAGCACATCAAAATAATATATGGAACCCACTTAATAAGATTCCCTTTAGGTTCAGAGCCTGCCAAATAATCAACCATTTTAGGTGTGACTCACCAAAGATCAACTATGGCTCTCCAATAATGCATGGCGAGAAGATCACATGTTTGATATAACAATAATTAATAAAACGCCCTGACCAATAAAGAGACAAGTCTGAAAAGTCCATGTTTTCTGATCCAGTCTTTTCCTTTTTTCCACTAAACAAAGAAAACAAACATGTATCATGATTGGTTGTGCTATCCTCCAAAAAGACACAGAAGCAAAGGCTACGATGATTAAAGATTTCATATCTGGTGTATGAGCAGGAAAAGATCAGTGGGGTTAAAAATATGACTTGGGTTGAGAGAGACTAGATAGAAAAAGAAGAAAAAGGTGTTAAAAATGGCTTTACATGTAAGTCCACTTTCCAACTTCAATGAAGAGGGAGAGAGAAGGAGTTGAAGTTTACCACAACGAAGCATAACATTAGTAATCATAGATAGAATCAACAAAGGAACATATGTTGCAGAAACGTACCTTTCCACTCTCACTTAACAAGTCACCATCGATACTGAAAAGTGAAAAAATAATCATGACAATACATGGATTCGCAAAAATCATATTCATAATGGCAAAGTAAGGCAAAAGAAGGTATAACATGACAAAAGTGGAGAAAAAGAATGGCTCTCTTAGGAAATTGGAAGTTTAAAAGAACGCGCGCTGGAGTAGAAGAGAGTTTTACAACACTATATTGACTTTAGAACTTACAAGTTGGTGCATATGAATCTGTTAATTACATCTTGTCGAAGCTTAATTACAGAGTTTTGTGTTCACCATAACTATAATTATAAGAATTCTGAATAGCGCAGTTTGACTTTTGCCCGGAATCGGGTCAGGTCAAACCAACTGTGCTTCTCAGGAGTCATACAAAACTATACAAAACGTATGAAAAAGCAAAACACCCCGGAATCTCTCGGTGTATGAGGAACCATAACATAACTTTCTTGACTATACTTTTATGACGAAATTCACTGACCAAACCATTTTCTTCACAGCATTTTCATGATCCAAAGTTTATACTTCTTTATATACATGTATACAAGACAAGGTCCGATTAAATTGTTGTCAAAAAGGTGCTTGCAGAGCTTGAGATAAGTGTCTACACTTGCGGGACCTTTGATCCTCTTTCGGAGCCCTTGAAGCACAGCAGCCCTGTCCAAATACTCGGGACACAAACCCATATCAAGCATTTTGACGACTGTTTCTGCTGCATTATCGAAATGCCCACCTTTAATGTAACCTCTCAACAACCACGATAGACTTTTCCTCTTACGCAGAGAACTACTGACATCCACTCGAGTAAGCAATCGTGATATTGCAGTTGCCTCCTTTTGCGAGGCACAGATGGCTAGCACAATGTCATAAAGGTCCTCGTCAGCCTCCTTACCTACAAGCTTCATCTCCCACAACTGTCTTTCGGCCTCTATTCCACGGCCGGCACATATATACATGGCGAGGAGCCTCTCATGTACCACCCCATTGAGTGAAGTTCTTGCATCTTCAATCACCCAATTAGACAATCGTACTCCATCAGCTATGAGATCCGATTGATACTTCTCGATGAGTTCAGCACTTTCTTCATCAAGTTCAGCTACCATCCCAGTCCTTGAAAAACCTTTCAACTTGCGCAAAGCTTTCGAAAATTCATTGAGCTCTTTAACCACAGCTGTCATGGCAATGAGATAGCTATAAACCTCTGGCTTCAACCCAGATTCTCTTATATCAACTACCATCTTGACCGCATCCATATAGTTACCATCAACCTGATGAAATAATTCACGTTTTTATTCGTTCCCGCTTATAGGAGATACGTAGGACATAAAAAAGTTGCACATAAAACATTTTACTACTTAGAGAATTACATTTGCTTCTACTTTCCTTTCTTTGCTTTTGAGCAGAAATTAATACTAACCATTTTCTAAAATGACTTATCTATAGTTAATGATCAGCAAAAGAAACACAGTTAGTTTCGTTCTTTTAACTTAAATTGATCACAAATAATTTGATAAGTGGAAACAAATTTCAACATATTTGAAAACAAGCAGTATTCCAATTTTAAAAGAAGTGAGAAACAGATAGAGACTACTAGGAAATGGCAAGTGCTATTACAAACCTACACGAAGGCAAACAATTTCAGAACTATAAAATAAATCCCGGAAGTAAAAAAACTACTGCAGGTAATTCGTCAGCCATTGGAAGCTCAGCAAACAATTAAGAAGTAAAAGCTACTTTCTGCATCTCTACTAAATACCACACATAAACAACCGGCATAAATCATATAAGTGAGTAACTGAATTCAAATACCATCAAATTAAGAATGCACATCAACTTACCATCATCTTCCAAGCAAGATACCCAGTAGGCCCTCCTTTAGGTCCATCCCCATCGTCCTCTAAACAGGCAATCCCGCGCCTCAAAACCTCTTTCACAAACGCGACTGCCCTAGCCTTCCCACCCATCTCCCAGTACAAAGAGATCACCTTCTCCATCATGCTGAAACTCGGCCGCAAACCGACACAATCCATGTCCACAAGAAGGTCAACCACATCCCCAACATCATGTTCACCTGCGATCAGCTTCTTGACCCAACTACACATCAAAGTCACCATAAGCTCCATCGTCTCTTTATCGACCCGATTCTCCTTTCGCAGCCATTCGAACACTTCCAGGGCACACCACGAGTCTCGACCTTCCTGAGAAAAGTAGACAAGCACGAGCTGTAACTCTCTCGCCGACAGACGATCGTTCATTTCCTCAAGAACATCGGACGGCTCTCTCGTCATTCGCTCCAATTCCTCAATGGCCTCAAAGAAACCCTCGCTCATCTCGTCCTCGTCGTCGCTGGTCACGAACTGGTCCAACTCCACCGATTTGAACAGCCTAAATTCTCGGAGCTTGCTCGGTTTTGGGACGATAAAGCTCGGGTCTTGCTGTTTGCAACAGATTACAGGAAGAGCCCTAGCGCAATCTCTTCTTCCCAGGATATTACTGTGAACTCGGTGGACGAAAATTTGGTTCCAGCGATGCGAATCGCGCGAAGAAGACGCGAAATTCAGTTCAGTCAACTGAGTAAACCCTTGAGCAGAGGCCATCTCTTTTGCCTTTCAGATAAAGCAAGCAACAATTCTGTTTGGTCGCCGAGAAAATCAAGAGAGAAAAACGAGGAACAAGACAAAAATTCCGAATCTTTTACGTCTAAGATTATTCGAATTCAGGAATAAAAAACTCAAAACCGAGTAAAACGTGGAATTCACGTCAAGGAAAGTCAAAGAGTGGCATTAGGCGAAAGTCGAGCCTTCTCTCACCTCAGTTAAACGAAGCAGAAACCAAAACCACCGCTCGAGCTTTCGAAGTCGATTTTCCTTCTAACTTTCTCGCCAACCAAACAGATTGAAACACTCCCACGCGAAGCAACACCCAAACAAAGAACTCATCGAACCGCCGCAACAGAGAAACCGACAGCGCGAAACAGGTGGCCAATTTCCCCGGCGAGCGCGTGTCGATCGAAGCCCTAAAATCGATTTAGGGTTCGGAGCTTCGCGGGACTGTTGCAATGGCTGTTCGAGTTCTGTGCCAATGCGAAAGAATGAAGACGAGACATAGACACTGTTTGAGAGAGTAGATTCTTGCCACGTGTTCAAACCGTGACTTCCCAGCGAATCTGTCATATTGCAGTGATTTGATTTTACAATAGTACCCTTACTGTTTGGGTTCGATGTGAGCGACGTTGGTAGGGCTGTTTTCGTAATTGTAGATGGAGGATAAAGTACGGCCTTAAAATGGAGCGAATCGGATCAGATTCTGATGTTAAGATGTCCAAAATGACGGCCCTGTTTTTTGTCTTCCAGTGAAATTAAGCCCAATCCAAAAGATTTTATGGGCCTGTAATGGTTGGTCTTTTAGACACTTTTCGGCCTCAGCTACTAATCTTTGATTGGGCTGTAATAGCTTTGTAGGCTCGTAGCAATGAAATGGGATAGTTTGTAAAGAGAAAAGAAGAGAAAGCTAAGCAAAGAAAGAAAAGCTCCGGAGAATTTCAATAGGGAGATTTTAAAGAATACCCTATTCTTGACACAATGATAATCTATACCCCATGTGTGTTATATTTTAATTTATACCCTAAAATTTACACTCCAAACATAGACTGGAAATAAATGGAGCATACCACATGGGGTATAAATTATTAAGTGGCATCAAGAATGGCTTTATTTTGAAAATCTCCCATTTCGGGGGATTTTGAGGAATATCCAATTCTTGACACAATGATAATCTATACCCCATGTGTGTTGCACTTTTAATTTATACCCCAAAATTTACACTCCAAACATAGACTGGAAATAAATGGAGCATACCACATGGGGTATAAATTATTAAGTGGCATCAAGAATGGCTTTATTTTGAAAATCTCCCATTTCGGGGGATTTTGAGGAATACCCCATTCTTGACACAATGATAATCTATACCCCATGTGTGTTGTATTTTAATTTATACCCCAAAATTTACACTCCAAACATAGACTGGAAATAAATGGAGCATACCACATGGGATATAAATTATTAAGTGGCATCAAGAATGGCTTTATTTTGAAAATCTCCCATTTCAAATTAAAGTCTTTTTTTGATATCACTTAATTATTTATACCTTAAGTGATATACTTTTTTTATTTCAATTCTATATTTATAGTGTAAATTTTAGGATATAAATTAAAAGTACAATACACATGGGCATAGATTATCATTGTGTCAAAAATGAGGCATTTCCCAAAATCTCCCTTCAAGCTTTGTCACACATTTTAAAATTTTGGAGAATGGCAAAACAAGGTCATTCTTAATGCAACTAAGTAATTTATATCTTAAGTGGTGTGCTCTTTTTTGTTTCCACTATATGCTTGTAGGTAAAATTTGAGACATAAATTAAAAGTGCAAAACAAATAACTAAGATATAGATTATCAATGTGCCAAAAAATAGACATTCCTCAAAATCCCCCGATGGTTATTTTTTTAATAATTGAACATTGACTGTAGGCTGTCCCTTTCTCAGCATCTTTCATTTATTTGACACATGATCATGAAATTCGACTTCTTTAATTAAAGAGTGAATTTCAATGACCTAGAGTAATGCATTATTAATAATTTTCGTGTACACATAATTGTGCTATTTTAATTTTTACTCTGTTTCTAAATTTTATAGTAAAATAGTATGATAGAAATTAAAAGTCCACCATAAAAATAGTAGATGTCGATAATTTCTTAACACGTAGCCGAACAAAGTCGACCACAAAAAGCATGAGTTCTGGAAATAAAATCAAGAATGTTTAACAATGGACAACAAGACAAAACCAAATTCAAATGTATCATCACGTTCTAGCCATAAAAACAAACACGTTGATATATAGATTAATACTCTGAAACGCGTTGATCATATCATATGAAGTGAAATTGGTGATCAGACACGGCAGGGTTCACACTAGCTAGTAGAGTTGAGGCGGCTCAAGGCCATAGATTGGAGCTTCATCTGATCATCACCATCGCCATCTCCGAGATTTGGACGGTTCACGTTCAGTACGGCCTGATCATGATTTTGGTGGGGCCCACATAGTTGGCTCGCCGGCGTCATGATCATCATATTCTTCTCCTTCAGCTCTGCAGCTTCTTGTAATAATTCCCAGCAATAATCACCATTTGCTGGCAAATGAGCCATAAAATTGCTCCACTGATGATCACGCCCTTGATAGCTTACTTGCTCTTGATCATCATGATCATATTCTCTTCTCATCATGTTGAGTTGGTTCATCAGGTATAAATTCACTTCATTTGTTGAGGCTGTGGCATTATGATCATCTTCTCCATATGCTGTTGAAACTAAAAAAACAAAGAAACATATAGAACGAATTCATATTTGTATATATATATACATGTATATATCAATGTGACACTAATCATTATCTTAATTCATTATCATATACAATTAAGGGGGATTTTGAGGGATGCCGTTCTTTCGACATTGATGATCTATGTCTCATATGTGTTACACTTTTAATTTATGTCTCAAAATTTATACTACAAATATAGAGTAAAAACGAATTAAGAGAACAAACTACACTTGGGTATAGATTATTAAGTTGTACTATTAGGAATGACCTTTGTGGTTTGCAAGATATATTCACAAATTAATGCCAAACATAATCTGTTTATTTATGTTGGGGGTATTTAGAAAACTACAGAAAATAATAGGATATTGCCAAAGACAGAAGTAAGGTCGAGGCGCGCTGGGCACTGTCTTTAAGGATAGATTTCGCCCCTCTCGGATAATATCCGAGTACAATACAGGCTTCACGGCTGCCTAACCTCCAGGATTCAACGACGTGAGCTTTGTAAAGGTGTACTCCCAATACTTAGCTCTAGAACAACTATTTGACTTTAAACCTCTAGCAAGAATAGACACGACACTATTTTATTTTCTATGGATTATAACTCACAATTGTTTGATTTATGATCAAACAATCACCAAGAGAAGAGATATAGAAGAGAGGATTACAAGAAGAAGAAGAAAGAAAACTTCTTGTTGGTGTGTTTGAGACCCTCGGCAACTACCTCTATTTATAGGCTTAGAAAGATGCTTTTTGGTTTGTATTTTCACATACAACTACATGCCTCAAGTTTAATTTTTCTGCAAAATGTCATAGGCATATTCGGTGGTGTCAAGTTCTCACTCAAACATTCCACTAAAGTCTTATTGCTTAAACTAATTAATACAAAGGCATCTTATGGTTTTTGGACAAAACAAATTAAAAGAAAATGTGTCAGGCAATGATAAACTCTTGGCATATATTTGAAATATTCTATAAATAATATACAACAATTTATATATAAAAAAACATTGAATATGAATTATAGGTCTATATGTCAACCCGATATACATATATATAGTATCATATAGTATCCATCGTCCACCATTTTGTTTTGGGTTACAGTACAGTACTTTTGCGTTTGTCTGTAGCTTATTAATATGATCATATACATGAATGTTTATAAATATATATAATACTTAAGAAGTGATTGTGGCTCAATATTCATGATATGTATGTACCGTGGATCAGGCACTTGAACTGAAAACGCACGTACCTTGGTGTAAGTTGGGTATAGCTTCATGATCAAACTGTCCCTGTTGCCCATATTGATCATATTCATCGTGATGATGATCAGATTGGCGATAATCAAAGTCGAAATTAGTACTCATCATGAGTTGTTGATCATCAAACATCAACGGTCCAGGAGCAGCGGCAGATGGAATTAGCAATGATTCCAAGTTGAGCACATTATAAGTACGCAAGCGGTATTGCAGTATATTCATATGGAGCTGCCTCAGCCTCTTCACTTCTGCTTTGTTGGCTTCAAGTTCGGCTATACATATTTATACACACATACATATATATAGCTGTGACTTAAAAAAACTTGGCTAATTAATTGTGACTAAAATTGATTTAAGAAATTGTGACTACTAGTTAAAATTTTAAAATGTATACTGTGATTAAGAAATCCATGATTAAAAGTACATATATATATATATATATATATATAGATTTGTAAAATATTAGGAGTATAATTTATAATATTTACCATCTGTGAGGAAAGCTTTGCTTGTGCGAGCAGCCACCTGTTGAGTCAAGTTATTTTTCTCCATTTCTAACTGACGGTGCTGGCTTTTGCAGATTGTAAGTTGAGGAGATAGTGCTTCTATTTCAGCCTGAAAACATATAGAAATTAAAGCAAATCGAAACATTATTACACATCTAGAGGTTTTTTTTGGGGAAAAGAATAAAAAAAGAGACTTAACAATCCTATTTTTGCTTACTTATTGAAGGGTCTTTTTGGTATTTAGCCATTTTCTTATTTATGTTTTAAGAAAATGACCAAAGTTTTAAAAAATTAAGAAACTAGCCATTAGTCAATACAAAGTTATAAAAATGATTATTTCCTTAATTAATTGAAACGTTGACTATTTTCATATAATATTCTTTAAGAAATAGCTATTTACTTACTAATCCCCTTATTGAAAATCTAAGAGAGGAGGAGAGGACCGTCGACCGTGTAACATTAGGGTGTCAATTATTTTAGGTGTGTTTTAGAGTACTTTTAGCCCTCCAAATCTAAAAGGGACAAATTTGGCTAGATGACCCTTTTTTTAACCACATTTTTCTCTGTGCAACAAAATTTATTTTAATCTATAACAAATTTATTACCATCTAGAAAAAATAAATACAAATCAAACACGAACTTTATAATCTTTCACAAACACGATCCAAATTTGAAAAATACAAACATTTCCGTACACGGGCCCATTAAGAAGGGCAAATCTATAAGGGATTGGACTTTAATTGGCCTTATAATACTCTAGATATGGATGGGTAAGTTTTAATTTAGAATTTGTTTTTAGTATATTAGTATTGTTAAATTTTTCAGAACAGATATCAAGAATGTTTAGATTTACTAATGGAATTGCGCAGCTGACACTTAACATTTATCAAGTAAATATACATATATATTACATTAATTGCCTTTTTTCTTTAAAATTTTTTAATCTACCTTTCTACAAAAATTATAGCTAAAATAAATTAAAAATGGGTTCTTTTCCCCCTTTCTTGTATGATAATAACTTCTAATTAGTAATTTTTTATGATATAATATGATTGTATTTGTTGAAATAAAATTTTTTCATTAAGAAGAAAAAGAAAGAATCAAACTAAGATTTAGGGTTAACCCTAATGCTCTAATCAGGGTTGCAGAGCTCTAGCCGTATAAATTATTTCGTATATATATATATAAGGGTGAGTTGCAAAAATAGGACAAAATTAAATGTTTGTTTTAAATGATAGCCTGTGTTTCAAAAAATTAAAAAAAATAGTCATGTTATGAATTGTATAACAGAAAAGTATCATACAAAATAGAACAGATCTATAAACATTTGTAAGATATTATTTAACACTTCAAAAAATAATGAGTAAAACTTAAAGTGTTACAAAATATCTTATAAATATTTACAAATGTATTATATTTTGTGTGACACTGTTATGTTATACAATTCGTAACATGACTATTTTTTTAATTTTTTGAAACATGAGCTGGACTTTAAAAATAAAACTTTTTTTTGGCTATTTCCTACTATTTCCCTACATATAACGATCAAGTCTCGTTTAGATTCTTCCGTGCACGTAGCTCTTCTATTCTTGAGGACCTAATTAGAGCATCAGGAATGGCTTGGTCCTTTTTTATACCTAGTTGCATATCTAAACTTAAGCAAAAATAAAAAATAAAAGAAAAACTAGGTGGGATTCATGTAACAAATAAAATACTCAAATTTTATTTCTTCTGTCCAAAGGTCTTATTTGGGGCATTCATTTAAATAGAACCATTACATCCAATTGTTTTGACTTAAACATTCTCTTGTTTTGGCAAACAATTCAAATGAGCATTTTATAATGATTATTGACTATTTTTAAATTTTGAGGTGATTTAAATGATTGAAATTTAAGTATTTTATATTGAATTAAGAAAGTGAAAAAAAAATGGAAACATTTGAATTATAATTTGCCCAAACAAATCCAAATAGGGCATTTTAATTGAATTGTTTGTCCAAATAGGGCATTTAGGGCACTCATTTAGATGGAACCGTTCCATCCAACGATACACAAAATAGGGATTTTAATGAAAGAAATTCGGCGTTGACAATATAGTTGCAATAAATACATGACCGAAGAATGTATAATAGTTTTCTGGACATAAAAAAAAAAAGAAAGAAAATAATAAGAACTCTTATCATGGATATTATATTTACCTGCAAATCCCTCACTTTCTTTTCCATTTCTGCAACATATTGAAGCTTCTTCATTCTACTCTTTCGCGCCGAAACTCGGTTCGAAACGGTTCCTGCAGATTAAATACAGAGTAACAAGAGTTACAATACAATCCCATGCTATAAATAAATTATATATATTGTCCCATTTCCCTTTTCTTATTACTTCAACACTACTATAATTTTCAAAAAAAAAAAAAAAAAAACCAATAAGAGATTCACCGTCTGAGTTTTGTGATAGCCATGTCAGAGGCAATGTTATGGCCTAGCTTGAATTGGACACCAATATTGATATTCTCGACCTCGTATTGTACTCCAAGATCGCCTGAAGTGCTATCAGCACGTTGCGCAGTTTCTTCAACCGTTGCACCGCCATTAATGGCGGCGCTAGAGCCTATCGGAATCTCATAATTATAATTGCACTCCGGCTGCGGAATAAGAGGATCGTTCTCCACAGATGTGTCAGTACTACTTTCGTCTGTAGGCTCGAAGTGCATGCCGGCGTAGGGTTTCTTCCGAGCTTGCCGAGACGAAATGCGCGCCGAGCTCAGCATTAATGGCGGCTTCGAAGGAGACATAGCGCTCGCGGCCGAGGATCCAGAAACATCGGAAGAAGAAGCGAGCCTTTTCTTCTTTGCAATACTATTATTGTCATTGTTGAACACCTTGCTTGTGCCTTCCATATTTTGAATTAATCCACTTTTGGCCTGAAAAAAAAAAAAAGGAAAATATTATGTACTAGTTAATGGAAAAAATAAAAAATACAACTAGCAGAAAAGTTGTTCAGGAAATATTTTTATTTTCATTGATGTTTTTATCCGGAAGAGGTGTGTAATTTAAATAAAACTCGATCAGTACTTCTCACTAATCTATTATTAGGACTAGCTAATATTGATAAGCCATTGAAAATAACTTGATTAAAAGAAAGGACTAATTTTTCTACTCAACTGACTGGCTCGAAAGATTAACGTTAATACAAGAATAACTGGCACAGTCTCTGTGAGATTTGTGTGAAGAGAAAAGCTAGCCAGAGGCTGTTTATATACAGAAAAAAAAAATTGTAAATTTACCAAAATATCACTTCCATATACACTGCTCTTGAAAGAAGAAATTAATTAATTAAAAAAGTACAAAACTATTAATTATGCTTGTTTATTTTCAGAAGATTTATTTATATATGTATATGCGTTATTAATTTGTTGTCTGGAGGGTATAATTGTGTCATTATGTGTTGCCTCGTTGGTGTAATTAATACTGTTTAATTAATTAAATTACTTGTTGTTTTCCTTGTGCGTTCATGTTTATCTCTTCATTTACAGTTAGGTTGGTTTCTGTGAAAATTTTGTAATTAAGGCTCAGCATTGCATGGCAAAAATTATAGCTGTCACGAGGAAGATAATAGGCAAAATACCAAATGGTGTAACTGAAAATTCAGAGCCTAGAATGGAACCCTAATAATCATTACAAAAACTACAGCCATGCAATGCCTCTTTAAAATCGTGCCATCTGTACCCTTCTAACGACTCTTTACAAACTTATATATATTAATTAATACTCCTAATTAGCAATGAAGTGAAAGTAGCGAGTGCACACGCGTGATGAGTGTTAATTATTTGTTTCATTCTTTAAGAAACTAGTAAAATGAAAAGCATAAAAAATATTCATATTTTCAGCTTTGTTCCGCATGTAAAGTATTAAGCAAAGCAGTTAATACTTAAAAGATAGGGTTTGAAATATATAGAGATAAGAACACAATATTAAAGTTGATCTTATAAGTGAATTTTCTTCTTTATTTGATTGAACTCATAATTATTCCTTTTTCTTCCTAGAAAGGTATAGTGAGAGCCGAAAAATGATTAATTTATTTCTGCACATAATTGTCCAACTAATTTAGAGAGAAATTCTTGCTATATACAAAAAAAAAAAAAACCAAAAAAAACAAAAAAAAAGTTTTGTAATTAATCTGCTAAATAAGGGAGGACATTGAGCATATATAAAGAAAGCCACATTAATGCTATATATTATCATGAGGAATATATAATTAAATTCTTCAATACATTTTTTTTGTTTTTTTTGCTGAGAGCTTCTTCTAACTATATATATAGATAAATATATATATCATCATTAATAAATACGGTTTTTTAAATAAATAGCCATATTTTTATATATGTTTTTAACAATTAGCCTATGTTTGTTTTTATTAGCAAACTAGCCATATATTCGTGTCTAGATTTTTGAGACTGCAGTCATTAATTTTTTGAATTCTATTTTTGTTGTTTGTTGCAGATAATATTACCTAAAATTTTGTGTCTCTAGTCATGAAATTTGTGACTTCTTTGGTTACATATTTTTTTGCTATTTATAAGATATTATTTTATTTAGTAATAAGTTTTATGAAATTAGTTGTATAGGCAATCATTTATTTGTGAGTTGGTTATTTTATTAATAGATATTTAAAATTTTTAATGTGTTTATTTCAAATTTTCTAAAATTTTGTGACTATAGTCATAAATTTTATGACTGTATATTTTATTTATTGAGTCACAAATTTTATTTCTTTAGTCATGGATTTTTAAATGTTGACCTAATGGCTATTTTGCTAATATTTCAAAACGTGGGCTACATCTTTAAAACATAGATTACAAAATGGCTAAATCCTTAACTGACCCTAATAAATATTATAAGGAATGAAAGAAAATTAACGAGAATTTTGTTTCAATTAATTCTTATTAAAAAGTATGTTGTTGAACGAGATGATCATTTAGAAATCACGAGTGATAGGCTTCGTGGATTTTCAATAAAATTTGTGCAAATATAGTGCACACGTATAAGATCATGTTTTCATTAAGCAAATCGAATGTAAAAATGAGAAGCATCAACTAATTCCTTTAAGCTTATTAATCCCCTAAAAAAATTTCTCACATCCAAATATATATGAAAGAAGACCAAATTTATTTGTGTAATTATACATGTTAAGAAATTTTGTGCACTCAGATTTTTATTTTTTTATTTTTGAACTTTTCTTTAATTTGTGCTGTATAGGGCACAAAATTTCCTTTTTTTTTTTTTGTTTCGAATGCTGCACTATATTATTATGTCAATCGTGCATAGATGACAATATATTTACATCGATCGTGCATGAATGACAATATTTACGTCTATTTATTCAAATATATATCATGTTTAATATCGTTTTACAGACAATTATCATAATTTCATGTATTTGTTAACTAAGTAAAGCTACATCATGTTTAAGGGTGTTTTGGATACTGTATCATCTTATAAATTTAGCGAATTATGCATTCATTACATTAGGCTCGAGTTGGGACCAACTAATCGATGTTATTAATTTATTTAGTATTAATTATCCATTAATTAGCAAAATATGTACCCAACGAGATGAAATTCCAAAGCAGAATAAATTACTTTGTCGATTGTGATGATCATAAAGCAGCGAACGATGTAGTATGTACCAAACAAACAAGGTAGTACACCCACAAAGTCTTAAATAGTGAAAAGGACAGGAAAAACAAATTAAAGCAGCCACACCGAAAAAACAACAAAAACAAAAAAACAAAAAAAAAAAC
Source organism: Boehmeria nivea var. tenacissima (assembly GCA_018132145.1). NCBI lineage: Eukaryota > Viridiplantae > Streptophyta > Magnoliopsida > Rosales > Urticaceae > Boehmeria > Boehmeria nivea. The sequence continues at coordinate 16,107,096 of CM030874.1, forward strand.
AAAACAAAACTAACAAGTCCTTGAAATGATATTGTAAATAGATTACTATAGATAAAATCCAGTTCTTAGACTGATCATTATCATACGAAGCCCCGCATATAATAGAATGAGTCAGTTAGGTAAATAGTCATTTTGGATTGTGTGTTTTTAAAAAATAGTCACAGTTTTAAAAAATTTATAACCTAGCCATAACACATTGTAAGAAATTTCTGACAATAACAAAATTACACAAAATGTGCTATAAGAAATTTCTGACACATGTCAGAGATTTCTGAAAGGGCTAGTTTTTAAATTTTTTGAAACTGTGCCTATTTTTTTAAATCATTTTGTAAACAGTGACTATTTTCTTAAAATTCTCTAATAGAATTTCTAGTTCTTGTTCTCAGGACCTTTCGCGGTTGGCTCCGAAATATTGATCTGACCATTTATATTGAGCCCTAACTTGATAATATGGGAAATTTGTTTATAATAATCCTCATAATATTTTATCTCTATCTCCCTCTCTTTCTTAAGCTCTTCGTACTCACCTGCAAAATTTAAAAAATATATATACATATATATATATATAGATATTATAATTTGTTACAGCCACTATATATGTAACTAACCATATTATAAAAATAAACATAATTAAAAATAGTGAAAGATATATACAGTAATCAATTAATTTTTTTAATTAGGACCTTGTTAATTTGAACTTGAGTTTATCAGACAAGTCAGATAATTTTTGGAACATTGTCATGTTTTGTCCCATCAATGATGAGATCTCATTCTCAGCGATTTTGATTCTTTGAGGGGTTATAACATCCACTTCCTGCTGTGAATCACAAAATAACTAAAAATAAATTAGGAACAAATTAAAGAGACGAAAATATTGAGAGGATCTCAGATCTGGAGAGACTATAATTATTTTGATTATAGCTCTATTGTAATATATATATATATATATATATAATACTTTCAAAGCCTCCACTTCCGCTTCTAGTTTGGCAGTGCGTTGGAGTGTTTTGAGGCGATTCATAAACGACTACTCTCTGCTTGTCATAGCCCTAGAGCAAAAGTAAAAAATGATTAAATAAAAATCCATTTACATATATATATATATAAATAATTATATTCAGTCGATTCAATAACATGACACGGTGTTTCAACAAAACGTCGTAAATATATTCAAATGTCATATAGATAATGCTTATAGCAATCTCTCACGGAGTTTCAAGAAAATATAATCAATTATCTCGATACAAATTAATCGATAAAAAATTGGTCATATATACTATATAGGATCATGTTATATTAAAATATAACAATCTAGCTAGATCTACATATTATCTATGGCATGTTATTGAGAACGTAATATCATAGAAATAGAATAGAGAGTAAAAAAAAAAAAACCTTCTCGACTCATCCGGAGGATTTTGAGAAGCCAGATCGAACTCAATATTATCATCATCGTGCTCGGGGATTGTTGGCAATGGATTCCCTATAAATTGTTGCGCTATCGGACTTGCTAATGCCCTAAACCCTTGGCCTACGTCCATGATGTGGTTGTTATTAATTAATGTTGTTGTTGTTGTCATCATCGTCGGTGTTGTTGTTAAAACACTCCATTTCTTTCACCTAAAAAAAAAAAGAAAGAGAGATAAAAAGAAAAATTCCCTAGGATTAGAGAGGAAACAGAAAAGCAATATGTATTGGAGTAATTTCGCATTCACTCTCTACTTATTGTAATAAAATAATCTACCTCATGAAAGGAAAACTAAAAGCCACAGAGGTATGTTGTGCCCTTTTTAGTTTTTATTTATAGATTGATAGAATCAAGATATAATTAGGGGAATTGGAAAACTCTAGAATTGCTGTACAATATTTTAGGAAATTAGATAATATATCCTCACCAAAAATTAAAATTTAATTAAATTATAATATGTGTTCACTGGTATACTCTATGTTTCTGCCAATTAATTATAACCACATTATTGAAGACCACAAATGGGTTAGGCTAATTTGAAGCCTGTAGTTTTTTGTGATATATATGCTTCTTTTTTCTGCATTTTTATATTTATATACAGTCAGCCTTCTAATAATTAGAAAACAAAAGAATTAAAATGGATAAATAAAATTAATTTTCTAATTATGGTTGGTTCTTGAATTAGTTTGTTAGAGGAACTTTAATGGTAAAAAAAAAGTGCTAAAGAGACCCACTCTTTATTCCATAGTTGAGTTGGGCATCATCTTGCCCATTAACAGTACACTTTAATTGTAATGGTGGGCTAACATGAAAAGCAATATAGAAAATTTGGTATCAATTAATTACTAGCTAGGTGTCTAAATATTCCTCAATATGGCTTTGACTATAACTGAAATTAACGTTACCATTTAAAAAAAAAAAAAAAAGTTTAACGTCCCTTTTTTATCCTTCTTGTTCTTCTCTTGTGCTCCTCTTTATTCATGTTAAACATCAAAATATTAATACCCTTAATGATGTTCAGCACAGTAAGTAACGTTGCATATATACGTGTCTAACTCTTGCTTATGATATATGAAAGTTAAACGTTTTTTGAGATATTATTTTAACGAAATTGTTTTAGAATAATGCTAGACATACCAACTCTTTTATTAACATTTTAATACTAACTGACGTAACAATTAAAGTGTTATGTTTTCAATATTGGTTGAATATCAAATCCTTCTAAAAATATGATAAACACTCACCAATAATAACATGACACATAGTTGGTATTAAAAATATTAATAAAAAAGTTGATATGTCTAGCACTATTCATTGTTTTACTGTCAAAAGTATTATCTTATTTTTATGAGCATTTGAATTTTAACAATCTCACAGTCATACAGGTATATATAGTTGTTGTTATACATCTTCCTGCAAACTCGGATACATATATATAAACTTAATAGGTTGTTGGGGTAAATCATTTAGATTTTAGATGATTAAGATTATTTAAAATTATTTCAAAAATTTTATAATTAGTTCTATCTTTGTTTCCTCAATTATAAAAGAAAAAGCAATTTAATTAAGTTCACTACAACCGTAAATATTAACTAGCGACTCGAGCTAAACCGTTTGAAGAATCTGCCACACTCAGCACAACATAATCTACACAAATCGAGAGCCGCGGATCTGAGCCGGGTCCGGAGCGTCGCATCGAACCGGACCGGACTGTGCGCGCGCTGAACTAACCCTTAAAGCCACAACAGACTCAGACCCACGCAAATGGCTGCATTGGCTCTTGGGTCCTTCTCAGCGACACTCACTGTCTTCCACCACCTCTCACCTCTCACCAACTCCTCCAAGCTCAGCATCTTCAGGCTCAGACCCTCTTCTTCGCCGGCGGCGAGCCTCCGACCTCGCCGGAGCGTGACGTCTGCTACCCTCGCCGGCGCGATGTTCCCGGAGAGCCCCGTGGTCTCCGACCTCATCGCCTCCGCCTTGACCGGAGCCATCGCGCTCTCCAGCCTCCAGCTCTGGGCCGAGACCGCCAAGCGAGGCCTCTTCGATCAGGTCAGACCTTGTTCGCCACGAACCAGTGTATATCTATACACTGTGTGTGTGTGCGCGCGCGCGCGTATAGATATGTGTGTATATCGGTCTTTGGGGATAATATTTGGGGGTTTGAGTGAGTGAATCTAAAAGGGAAAAGAGAAAAGAAATAGCTGATATTTATGTGCATTAGTGGACCCTAGTTAACAGTAAAAAAAGAAAAAAGAAAAGAAAAAAAAAAAAGAACTTGTGGAGTTCCAGTTTCGTGATTTGAGTCGGTGAAATCTGGTGATCTTGATAGCCTGTGTATTCTCGTATTGGATTGTGAGTTATGGGACGAATCTCGAGTGGCAATCACTGAATCACAGGTTTGAATTTGTGGCCGTTGACCCTGCCTAGAGCCAGGTCTTGAACTAGTTTTCTTGAGAATTAACTTGTGCTGATTTATTGTGGTGCCCTGATTATTAACTTGTGCTTATATGTTCTAATTTTGTGTGGGAAATAGAAAATAATAAACACAAGCATGTAGTTCGGCATGGTAGATCGATGGTGTGTTAAGATTGCCTATTTTATCACTTGAAATAGATCGATTTTGCCGATTCGATGGTAATCTACCAATTTTGTTGGTAAGTTTGTTGCTTGGTGGCTAGATTTTGCGATTCGATGAGGTTGATGTAATGGAAACAGAAAGCTAAACATTTGAACATGGCATGATAAAGACTATTTGTATAGATTGCGTTTGTTCTTGCCTGCTTTTATTGCAAGATTTTTATTTGTGTTTTTGCTTCGTTGTTTAGAAACTAAATAGGAAGCTTGTGCATATAAGCGTGGGCCTGGTGTTCATGCTCTGCTGGCCGCTTTTCAGGTAATTATCTATTCGACGAAAGACTTGTTCAATAAGCTCAATCTGTGTCTTTCTGATACGGGTGTGTTGCAGTCCTGGGTCTCGTGGAGCACTGTTAGCAGCCTCCATTCCGGGAATCAATATCATACGGATGCTTCTCTTGGGTCTTGGAGTATGGAAAGATGAGGCTACAGTGAAATCCATGAGCAGATTCGGTGACTACAGGTTTGAAATTGGGAAATAATCTACTTCACTGTGTATAAGCATCTCTTTCTAAATTGGTTCCATGATCTCATTGTATCAAGTAGTTTTGTATGAGAGAATATACCTGACCCTTAATCATTCTAATACATGCTTTTATAAGCAGAAACCAAGGACCGAAACTTATTCTATTTTGATCGACTATTTCTCTATTCGTATGTCATACACGGGATCATGATTTGTCCATAGCTTACTCCGTGCATCAGGGAGCTTCTAAAGGGGCCACTGTACTACGCCACAACCATTACCCTCGCTTGTATGCTCTATTGGCGAACTTCCCCTGTTTCTATTGCAGCAATATGCAACCTTTGTGCTGGAGATGGTATTCCAAACTGATATTTCCTTTCAAATTTTCTGCTTTTTCATGTCGAACTTTTAATGTCCTGAATATACTTGTGGAAGCCCCATCTAAGGCTTTGCGTGCCTTTTTATTTCTCGGTACAGTTAAGAGACTTGTGACATTATTCTCTCTTGCCCTGATTCAGGTTTAGCAGACATTATAGGAAGACGGTTTGGTAACACAAAACTTCCATATAACAGAAACAAATCTGTAGCTGGCAGCGTTGCAATGTTCTCTGCTGGCTTCCTGGCATCTGTCGGGTAGCTCCACTGCTCTGTTATTCTATTTTTTTATTGCTGTATGAGAGGTAAAATATGCATTGTTAACTTGAGCAACACTGTGACAGGTACATGTACTACTTCTCCTCTTTTAGGTTTGTGGAAAGAAGCTGGGAAATGGTTTTTGGCTTTTTCATTGTTTCTCTTGCCTCGACACTGGTTGAATCACTCCCCATAAGCACTGACCTCGACGACAACCTCACAGTTCCGGTTACCTCAATACTAGTGGGGATTCTTGTTTTTTGATTTCAGTAATCCTTGCCATTGTATCAAAGGTAGAACAACAAGAACAACCAAGTCTCGCGGACATTTTTTTCGTATACTTTGCCGTAGATGTTGTATCTTATTTACATTCTGAACCTGTTCATTGGTTCAACGGTTCTGGTTGTTATTTTAGCGCTGTTGTACCTTGTAAAACTTTGAAACTTGAACATACTGAGATGAAAATTGAGAAAGGTATTTAGGTGGTTTTGGAGAAACCAGTGACCATAAAAGTAGTGTTCAATAAAGATGCTTTGAAATCCTCAAATTCATCTCAAATAACTGTTAAAAGGACCCAATTTTCTTTTCTTTCGTTGGAAAATCAGCCGTCAGCCATAAGAGTTTCAGCACAAAATACAGAGACACATATTTCAACTTTCCCAAACAAACAACAAATTATACAATATCAGAATCTCATCTCATATTAATTCGGTTGTAGACAAAGGAAAAAGAAAAGAATATAGAGCATCCAATTAGATAAATCTCCAAGTTCAAAAATACCATGTATACAGACTTTGGTATAGAATTCAGACTGTTACTCACACAAAATTATCCGGAGATAGGACGTTCACAGCCGCATGGTAGCATGGAAGGTCCAAAGAATTGGCATATAATCAAATCTCATGCACCAAAAACTTACCACAGTAAATATCAAATAGAACACAGGCTCAACCTCTCCTACAAAGAAAGTGCTTTCTTTGTGCCCTACGGCTCTGGCGAGAGCTTTGATCCGCCGGCCGTCTCATTATTACTACTACTATTACACTGCGCCGCAGCCGCCGAAGCTTCAGCGGCGTTACTATTGGTGGCGCCGCCGTCCTCGTCGTCGTTGTCGCTGCCTCCTATTCTTCGCAGCCGCCGAAGGCAAGGAAACACGGCAACGAAGAAAATGAAGGCCGAGAAGACCGCGAAGAGCGCGACCATCATGATCTCGCCGTGGAACGCGTACCGCTTGTCCCGCAGGAACTGCAGCTCCTGATCCGCTGCGAGCGGCGTGGCGGCTGCGGGAGCGCCCGCAGCCGCCGCGCCAAGCAGCGGCCTTGGTGTTGGTGGTGCCATACTATATATGTATGTGTACGTGTTTCTCTATCCTACAAATGAATTTATGTTCGATTAGTTTATGGCATGAGGGTTTTTTTTTTTTTTTTCGGTTTTCGACATTAAAATTCCGATCTAACATTCATGTCATCACAAAAATTATAATTAAAAAACAAAAATACACTCCGTGATAGAGCAGCCGTCGTAATCAGCTGTACTGTTGGACCAAGCAACTTTTCTTTTCTTTTTTTAAATTAAAAATGATAAAACAAAAGTTTGAAAAATATTATTGGTTTTTACTGCAACTTGATAAACGATAGAACTAGAAGTGCTCCTAGAAAAAATATATTATTGGGTAGTCTTTCTCAAACTCTCACCTATTTATTCATGTGTTAATTTGCTTACAAAAGTCATTAAACCAATATGCAAAATACGAGAAAAAGGAACGAAAAGTATTTTCCTCTCTTACTCTTTACCTTTTTCATGAAAAAAAACTTTGCGTCTCATTACATTATGGTAAACACAACGTGAGTCTCAAAAATTAAATAAGCACTCCAATATTACTATTTTCGTACTCTATCACTTTGTGATTTGTACGTATATTAACTATTAAATAGTGATAGTGAAGGCTTGAGACCCGAGCGTTCCATAATTGGGCCCACACTGTCACAGCCACACAGTCACAGGCTATTAGTGAATCGGTCATATGACTCATATCTGATATGTGAGTATGACAGTGATTTTTTTGTTATCGATTTTTTTTGTTTTTTTTACTTAGTTGCCGTGTGGAATTTAAACTTTGTCCACCACCAAAGTCCAAACTACTAGCTAGTACTAGTAGCTATAAGTGTATGATAAATAAACAAATGCACAAATAAGCACATAAAGAAATCTTATCTTATTCTAATATGAACAAATACTGTATATAATGTGTTTGAGACATTAATGCTATGTTCCCTTAGCGGACGGTAATGCTATATAAGGTGTTTCCTTTGATAATTGCAATAATGTCCTAAAATACAATAATGTTAGGTGTTTCTTAGTACTAGTGAACTTTATCAATCAATTTGCTCGTCCACGAGAATAGTATAATTTAAGCTTAGCAGAAATATTCCTTGGCCACTATATTCATCGACGAAACGTTGTTGCTCAATAATTAGTTATAGTTGGATAGGTTGAAATCAAGGCTAGTTTTGTTGTATTTGTTTGTCGGGTGAGTTGCACAAATAGACTAAAATTAAATGTTTGTTTTAAATGATAGCCTGTGTTTCAAAAAATTAAAAAAAATATCCATGTTACGAATTGTATAACAGAAAAGTGTCACACAAAATATAACAGATCTATAAATATTTGTAAGATATTATTTAACACTTCAAAAAATAATGAGTAAAACTTGAAGTGTTACAAAATATCTTACAAATATTTACATATGTGTTATATTTTATATAATACTTTTCTGTTATATAATTCGTAACATTGCTATTTTTTTAATTTTTTGAAACATAAACTGGACTTTAAAAACAATTTTTTTTTTTTTGGTTATTTCCTACGATTTCCCTTGTTTGTTTGTTTGTTTTTTTTTTTTTTTCCTTTTTTAGTTGATGGTTGGTCATGTGAAATCATCATACTTGTAAGTTGTAACAATACATTGGAGAGAGTTATCATTGCCATATATAGTTTGTATGACCGGATTTTATAGTTAATGTTATGCATGTGATACATGTTTCTCTATTAGGTGTGTAGTAATACATCATCGACAATAATTAGTGAATTGTCTGTGAAATAGTTTTTTTTTTTTTGAGTCATATGAAAAAGAAAATTATAGTAGGATATACTTTATCTTAATAGCAATAATTTTTAAAATGGAAAAAATAAATGTTATGATTGAGCATCCTATTTTATCATAACTATTTCTTCCCGCAACGCCCCCAACGGAGAAAAAGTATTACCGGCACATGTCTGGTTCTACTCTTCAATTTGCTTGGACACGTCATAGTGATGTTCGAGAAAGAGAGGAAAAGGGTTATTTACATATATATTCAAGATATGACTAGATATTACATATTAATTCAAGATTTGTAAGATATTTTAAATCAGTTCAAACACTAATTGACAGTACCAATAGTACCCTTGATGGGCTAATTGGCTAAACAATCTAGATCCATAAACGGAAAGGGTGAACAAAAAAAAAATTCTTTATTTTTTTCAGAATTAATTGAGGGATTTCAATTTTTTTTTTAAAATCACTCCGCATATTCTACACGTATCTCTACACCTATCACTACACGTATGAAAAAAAAAATTCAGTGTTTTTATACGTATGAAATTTAAAAGCAATAAACATATTCAATATTGAATATCATATTACAATATTTTCATGTATAATACCAAATAATCCAATATGTACAAATATTCCAAATTTGAATATTCAAATAAAATAGATCCTGTAAATCCGGCAATATGTGAAGAATTTTATTTATTGAGATAAAGATACATATTTTATATATAAGATTATTTGTAAATTAATTATAGAAAAAAAAACATGTCCAGTGTTTGAATATGAAATATCAAAGCAGTACACATATTCAATTTTGAATATGGTATTCCAGTATTATTTTTTTAACATATCAAACTGTCCAATTTTTTATTTTCAATAAATATGTGTTATTCACTTTTGAATATGATATTCATGTTTTTCATTTGATATTCCTTATCAACATCCCTTATTTGTTTTTGTTTAGTACATTAAATAAGAAAAATAATATCCATAAACAAATACAAACCCGATTGGGTTGATCTAAAACAACAAATTGAGGGGTATTATAGTCCAATAAAAATTGCTACATAAGCTCATTAAATTACTGTGATAATACTTGTATTTTTGTCGTAGTGTGTATAATATGTTGTTATAATTTGAATGATTGTGTAATTTCTTTGAGAGGAAAATGACAATTTGGGCTTGAGATCAATGGAATGGGCTTTTTAGGGAATTCAGTGGGCATGCCCAAACGACAGCTTCGGTAGGGACAACGAATGTGGGGCCTTTTCATGGTGGGGCGCTAGACGACATAATAAATTGTGCTTATGTAACGATATTTGACAAGCTTAAAGCCTTTTGATGCAATATTGCAGTTCTTCTAGGAGATTTGGGAGAAACAAAAATGATGTGTTAATATAATTATTGTTTTTATTGTTTTTTAAATTATATTTTTATCTTCACTTTACTCATTGCATTATAAGTATGGTCCATAACCTCTTTTGTTTTCTAAAAATATCATTAGATTTAAGATTTTTTTTTTCTATATTTATGTAATGTTGTCAATTAAATATTTCTTTTTTCTATTTTATTTCTATCTTTCTCCCCTTCTAAATAGTAGGATTTGTGAGTTTGTAACTACGTATACATTTAATATATATATATATATATATATGTGTGTGTGTGTGAAAATTCACATTTTCTTTTTTCAGAACTTGTGTATAAACAAAAAATTAAAAGATGAAAAAAATGAAGCTTTAAATAGTATAGAACAAAATTATATTATTTACAATCAAGAGAGTAGAAAATTGTTAAAGTAAAATGATTTAAAGTAAGGTGTGTGGTTATATTTTTTTTCATTTACTTTTACTGAAAAAATATATATAAAGATTTTTCTTTTATAGTGTCTACAAAATAGCCTAACTAACCCTTAATAATTAATAAAATAGCCTAGGCCACATTTTATTAAGAAAATAACTACTTTAAAAATACGTGAGATTACTAAATGCTATGATTTTATGACTATTAACTAATTTCTTAATTTGAAAACATTAGCTATTTTTTTAAAAAAATATGAATAAAAAAGTGGTCAAATATCAAATAGATGCAAATTTGAAAAGAAAGATGGGAATGCCTTTTACAATAATTTATTCTTCTATTTTTAAAATAAAAATACACTTAATTAATTTGCTTCTCTTCTATAAATTATTTATGCAATAGACATGTTTGCAACATTTTGATATATAAATAAATCCGAAATTATTTATCGATAATAACTTAAAAGCACAGTTGATCAAATGTTTAGTTACTTCTATGTAGTAACTTATTTTGAAAATGTCTTATTCTAATAAACGATTTAGAAGTTTATGTAGGTTCCGGCATGAGGATTCTACTGATTGACAAAGGTAGTTCCAGACTTCCAGTCAACCACGGCACGCCTCTTTTTAAAAATACAATATATGTTATGTGATGCTAATAATTGATTCGACAAAGCTCAAGAAAATAATTAAGGGTAATCTATACCAATACTCTTTGATGTTATATTATTTTTATAAGTTGCACCTTGATGTTTTAAATCTGATACTCATGCTTTTTTATATTTAATAATATTATAAGTTCATCATTTTTATTTTAATTTTTTTTAAAATAGATAAAATCAGGGGCATGAATACAAAATTTTAAAAGAACGGAATGCATTTGAGAAAAAAAGACAGTATAAGGAGGTGTTTGCGAAAATAAATACAGAATTAATTATTATAATTTTCTTAATTTGAAAGTGTTTGATTTTTAAAATGTAGACAGGCGCTAACAGATTAATGTTACGTTATTAATTCAATCGATTTTTTTACGAATTGTGACGGAGGGGGTATATCTATAAATTTTTAATACTTTAGGGGACAAGAATGACAGTTTTTAAAAAATAGGGTGTAACTTGCAATAGTAGCGCAATATTAGAGGGCGTTATTTGTATAGATAACCCAATAATTAATTATGAACTCGTCTGCAATCGTTAAATAAAAATTAGGGTTAATAGCTCATTTAGTCCCTGAACTTTAACTCGGGTGACAGTTTGGTTCCTATTCTTTTTTTATTAGCAACGTTAGTACCTGAACTTTTTATTTATTGCTACACCGTTAAAATTGGAATATTCTGTTAGATTTTTAACGGAATGCGCACGCGAATTGCATGTGCAATTCCTCACATACGAAAATGTCCTAAATACCCATAAACTAAAAATCCTAATTTTCTTATAGTTTTTTTTTTTTTTTTTGCTTAACCAAAAAAATCAGCGTATAATATCTCTACCGGG